>CAUEHQ010000861.1:0-32177 GCA_958510825.1 Brachypterus glaber | reverse complement strand
TAACTTAATTTCTTAAAAAAGTGTTTCGATTGGATAAATTTTGATTAATTTTAAATTAGATATGTAAAATTTAGACCTCAACTATATTTCATAATAAAATTATGGCATATAAACAACTTTAAATTTTGCACCTTGGTTTCAAATTCTATGGAATAGCTGAAAAGTAATAATTTTTTTCGAAATGCGTTATTCAAATACATGTATGGGAAGTTTACCACAATTTTTTTTAGAGTATGTTTTTGATAAAAAATAATAACATAGTTTATGTAAATAAAAACTTTTTTTTTCTGCAATCAAAAATTTTCTAAGGCCTTTTTTTGACGATTTGAAAAATTTCAAACTACCGCATTATACTCTTCTAGCAGATTCGTGCTGTGAAGAGTAAAATAATATGTATTTAACGAGTATTTAATATTTAATAGATTTTTTTATTGTAAAAAAATGCAACGTTGATAAATATAACATTTTATACTTATACAAGTATTTTAATGATAAGATAAAATTCTATTTTTAAATTCAAAAATATCCTTCAAGTTTAAATAATATTGAACATATGTATATAATTATTAATTAAACTAAATATTTTCATCATTCAATTATACATCGTATATTTTCTGAGGCGCCGATTTCGGGGGCCCGGAAAGCATGGTCCTCTTGGACTCATTACAGGAGGGCCGCGGCCGGCCGTCCACCTTGTAAAATTTTAAATACCTTTAAAAGACATTGAAAAAAAATTTCGCATTCTGCGCAGAGGAGGTTTTTTTTTTAATTTACGATTGTAACTCAACAAAATTCGCAAAAATTTTCGCCAGCGGCGTTAGGGCTTATTGACATTTTTGTGGAAAATAAGAATATTTTTATAATATTTTTATATAGGTATAAAATTGTTTTAAAATTAATATTATCCTTAAAATTAAATTCAATTTTCTTACGTTTTTGTTAAGTTCGAAATTACAAAACTGCGCAAATGCGGCGCTAAAGTTTTTTAACAAACTAATATAAGTATTTATTTTTTAAAAACTGGAACTTCTTTGTAGGGTTAATAGTCATAGACAGATCCGAGATAGATCGTTCGGATAGATCCCAGATATATCTGGTCATATTTTAAAATTTTGGCGGAGGCGCCTCTATTGATACGCTGCTAAAAATATTTAAAAATTCCTTTGCGGGAATGATCATGAATGAGCTACACTATCGTAATCAATAGCGTAATTAGGTTATAGAATACAACAATAGATAGTTGAATATGCGCCAATCACTATATATTGCACAGAATACAACAACAAACAAGTAAACGCGTTCGGTTTTTACAAACGAGTGCAGTTGTTCGATTTACAACACAAATTGTACGCATTTTATTTTAAATTCATGTATTACATGTATGTGCATATAAAAACTACAAATCACATGTAATTGCATGTACATGTCTATGCTTATCGTTAGGCATTCTTATGCACATGAAAATTTCAGCCCAAACCGCCTACTTTCAAAATTTCAGCTGATTTCGGCCATCTTTATTAATCATCCTTCATAAAATACCGCTACTATATATAGTACAACAACGTTGTTGTAAAATTAAATACTATGAAGTTGTTTAGTATATGCTTTGATAGTATTTAATATAACGTTATGTTTTAGAATAATCGTAAATTTGGAATTCTAACCCAAAAAGTTGACACAATAACGTTTTGTACTAATATTTTAAAACTGTATACCCTATACTGTATAGAGTATACCCTATACTCTATAGGCTATATACCCTATACTGTATATACTGGAAATCCAATTAAACCTGCAGTGACTCATACCCCTGCTGCTTTCGCCGCCGCCGCCGCCGCCTTTTCGAAGCTTCGACGAAATTACGCGAGTCGGACCCGAACTCGTATGATCTTCGCCTTTTACCACACATTCGCAACTGAGTCACTGCAGGTTTTATTAAATTTCCAGCATGTATACCCTTTATTGTATAGAATACAGGGTATACCCTATACTGTATAAATTTTATAAGAATGAAATAAAGCTAGCGCTGCAAGCGATTTTTTTTTAATGTTATGCTTAACAAACTAAAAAAAAAACGTAAAAAGCCCTAGCATCCTACATATTTGGTACCCAGTCTATTTTAATTTTAAATTAGTGTTACAAACTGTAACTTGCAATATAAAGTTTCACGCAAAGGAAAGAAAGCTCTAGCGACACAGGCGAAAGTTTTAACGAATTAGAAATACTTTAGTCCATTTGGAAAAGGCTCTGCATGTTTAATCGTTTTGACGCCTTTATCGTTCTGGCCCAGAACTTCTGGGGCGAGTATAAATAAATAAAATATAAAATGTTTTTAGTTAACTAAAAGAAACTGACAACGCGTCGCGACGCCGGGCCACTTCCCGTCCCCCGAATCCGGCCCTGCGAGTATACACATTCTAACTTTTAGGTATACCTATATGTTTATAGTTCAAGAAAAATTACAAAATCGACGTATATTTTTTCACCAGGCCCGGACTGTGGTAATTTGGCCATTGCGGTAATTCTAAAAGGCAGTCAATTAAATGGCGTTAACACGGATTATCAGTGTCCACATCCATGACAGATGTGGCTACCGGGCATTAATAAAATTTAATATTATCTATAATATCATAACACTTTTTTAAAACCCTTCTATTCACTTCACTCATATGTGTGGATATGTATATCGTCGTGTTACCTTAACTACCTCGTATATCCAAAAATTCAATTTTCGGTTTTTTGCACTAATCATTTCTGTACATGATTAGTAATGACCTAAACAAAGTCCTAATTTAAAAGTCCAATTGGTTTATAAGTTATGTGAAACTAATTACCTCGTATCTCCTTTACTACTTAAAGTAAATAATTGTAACTACCTCGTACCTCCAATATTAGGCCTAGCAAATAAGGAATTTCCCGTGAAAATATCTAAGAAGATAAAACTTTGCATACTTATGTATTTGGATGCGGACAATATATTGGTAAAGTAAAAAAAGACCTACCACACCTCCATCTCACCCCCAGTGGTGAAAAATATCCCTTTCATCGTTTTTTTTGTCTTAAAATGTTTATAAAATTTATATCTAGGAGCTTCTAAGGTCACTTAAGCTAAATTTTATAAAAAAAAAACGTCAATCCACCCCCGGCTTAGGGGGTGTACTTTTTTTTAAATATTTACAATATTTTCGTGTAAATTTGTATGTGGGGGTTTTCGAGGTAGCTTAAACTGAATCTGATAATAAATTTTTTCTAACTTCACCTCCGAGGGAGGTGGGGGTGATTATTTTAAAATGTTTGTTATATTTTAGTGATAATTGGTATATATGCGAATTTTCACGAAAACTACCCCCCAACCCTCAGGGGTGAAATTAGAAAAATTTTGTAATCAGATTTAGTTTCGTGAACCCCAAACACCAATTTTTACAAAAATATTGAAAAAAATTAAAAATATTTACCCCCTCACACCCGTGGGGGTAGAGTTAGAAAAATTTAATTATCAGATTTAGCAATCTCAATAACCCCTTTATTCACGAAAATGACCCCCGCCCCCAGGGGGAGGGTTTGGTACAATTGACCCCCCCCCCCCCCTGGGGGTGGATTTGGAACTTTTTTGTTATGAGATTTCGTTTTAGCTATCTCAAAAACCCCTATATACCAACTTTTACAAAAATATTGTAAACATTTTAAAATAATCACCCCCCCGGGAGAAGAAAAAAATTATCATCAGATTCAATTAAAGCAACCTGAAATACCCCAATATACTATTTTTTAATAAAATATTGTAAATATTTAAAAATTACATGCCTTAAATATTTCACAGTTTATAATTGAGCAATCTCGTATCTCCAGTACAGGGTTACGCCTTGAAAATAATAGTTACTGTAACTAACTCGTATCTCCATAATTCTAATTTTTGACTCACGTAACTAATAATTTTGCAATTTTTTATGCTTGAAGAGTCCACAAGAAATAACTACACCTTTATTTGTCTATATTACAATAAAAAAAAATAATAATTTTAAAGTTAACCGGTTTTTTGTGTCCCCTGAAAACCTGTGAATTTGGAGATACGAGGTAGTTAAGGTAACACGACGATATAAAATATATTTGTCCTCAAGTCTGCTAAATACTTTTTCACCCATTTAGAATTTACTTAGAAAGCTAAAATTTGGTACACATGCTTAACTCGGTTGACAATACAATATTATATAAAATTCACCCCCGGGGGTTGGGGCCCCAAACTCTAAAATTAAAAAAAATCCTTTTTTACCCACATAAGATACTTATATGAATGTAAGTACAGATTTATTTTTTACAATGTAAATTAATTTTATTTAATAAACTTTTGACCTTATAAAAAATAGTTTTAATGCACAAACTTTGTGACCGACATAGTATGTATTACATTATTCCTATGTGTTCTGTGATTCCTATCATAACTGCAGAGCAAAGCATAATGATACTATGTGCTGTGGGTAAAAATTCCACAGCATACTGCAAAAACTATCTGTATTTAAATGTGATTTATATGAATTCAAGGGCCTTATAACATAGAGGCGTATACTGTTTTTGATATTTTGATGGATTTAGGTTTGGTTTATTAAGACAAACCTAAAACCTAGTTTTAGGTTTGGTTTTTTAAAACAAAAATAAAACTAGGTCTGGTTTATTAAATAATCCTAAAACTATCGAAATCTCAAAAACAAAACAAAAGTTATGAAGCCCTAGAATTATATTTACATCAATTCAATCAATTCAATTCAATTTATTTCTTTCTCATAAATTTACAATAGAGCATATTATTTAACATCAGAATAATTTATGAAAAAGTGGATCCGCCTAAGCAAAATTGCTTGTTTTGCGGTATCCGCAAGGTTTTTTTAATAAATATAAGTAAATAATATACTAAAAAGATAATAAAAATTAAGAAAAAGTTAAATTATCAAAAAATAAAAAAGTATAAATCTAAGATATAATTAAAAAAAAAAAAAAAATTCACCCCACCACTCACATGGCAACCATCTTGAAAAATAAAAGTTAAATTATGGGTCAGTTTCTAGAATTTCATAGGGGAAAAATAGATTTGGCTGTAAGTTATATCATAGATAGTATCATTCTCTGGGATAATAAATCAGGATATAAAAGTTTTTAAATCCTGCTACTTTCAGAGCAAGAGCTGATCGCTGCATTAAAATGTTGCTGTTTTCGGCCATCTATATAAACCCTCCTAAACTTTTTGGTTATTGACCGATTTTAACCGTCAAGGTTTTAATTAAATCTTTAGAAAACACTCTTTTTAAAAATATTAACACATTTAATGTTGTTTGTTCCTAAGTTCTTTGAAAATGGCTCTAAAAGTATATAAAAATCGAAATAAATAAATTTTTTGTTCACCGTATTTTTGTACTCCTTTGTTATTTTTAATTTTTATTTCTATAAACCATGTATATGTGTGATACTGTTGCACTATAAGTATTATTTAAAAAAAGAATCTAATATGAGAACAACCTAGGACCAATATAAAAAAATGCCATTTTGCATTGACTTGTGGATAATTTTTTTCTTTTAATTTTGCACAGGGCATTGGCCCATATATTCCTAAGAATATACCAGCCTATTGGAAATATCAATTTTTTGAGAAAATTAAAAAAAAAATTATGCTTCCAATTGGCTGTAGTTTCAAAACGAAGAAAAAGATATACCCAATTTTTGAATATATTATAAGGAATATATGGGTATATGTCCTGTGCAAAATTACAAATGAGAAAAAAAAATACGGTGGACAAAAAATTTAATTTTTTTCGATTTTCATGAGGCCTTTTCAAAGAACTTAGGAACAAATAACATTAAATATGTGAAAGTTTTAAAAAGAGTGGTTTCTAAAGATTTAATTAAAATCTTGACGGTTAAAATCGGCCAAGAACCAAAAAAGTTAGGAAAGTTTATATAGATGGCCGAAAACAGCAAGATTTTCATGCAGCGACCTCCTTGATCAGCTCTTGCTCTGAAAGTAGCGGGATTTAAAAACTTTTATATCCTGACTTATTGTCCTAGAGAATGATACTATCTATGATATAACCTACAGCCAAATCCATTTTACCCCTATGAAATTCTAGAAACTGACCCATAACTTAACCTATATTTTTCAAGATGGATGCTATGTGGGTGGTGGGGTGAAATGCATCCTACTCAAAATTAAAAGCTTACGATATAGGAAGTATGTAAAAAAAATATGGTGCTTTTGTCCGGCGTGTCCACATTTTTTTAGTTAGCTGCTATAACTATAAAAAGGAAGTCTCTCTTTAATCAGAAATTGGTTTAATTACATTTCTTTTATCGAGTTTTGTCTAGAGAGCCATTAAAATGAAAGTCGCAAACAGAATGGCCACAAGAGAATATCAAAATTTAATTTCCAACTTGATGGAATTTTTTTATCATATGCATTTTTAATTTTATTATAGGTTTTATCTTTGTAAAAGTTTTGTATTGTTTTAGGTAACATTTAATTACTTTTCTGCAAAATTTAAACGAATCTCAAACATAATAAAATAAGCCATGATGATAAATGCTTCGCCTTCTCTAGTTTACTCTTTACAGTGCAGTCGAGACCATTTAGCAACAGAACTGTCATAATTAGAGATCGGATTTTACCGAGTCGTGATGTCAAAATCCATAGCCGGGTACAACAGAATAATAATTTAAAAAAAATATTTTATAACCTATCAAACTACTACATTTACAAAGAAAAGTATATAAATATTATGAAAATCCCCTAACGTTTTTATTTAAGTGAAAGAAAATTAAAAAAAAAACAACAGATCCGAAAATTATGAGTTAGTTGGACTTTTAAATAATCCAAATTTTATTTAATAGTATTGTAACATGGTGGTTGGGCATTACTTTTATCAAGTTAAAAAAAATCTGCCTGGCCAATCCTTTTTTATTCGCAATAACAGCTCACGTGACGTTTATAACTTGTGAAATATGTTTTTAAAAATTTCTTCAAAATTATTATTTTTACTCAAATCTTTTTTTTTATATTATAAATAAATTACTTAATTACACAACTAAAACTTAGAGTGTTTGTAGAAAAAACAAACTACCGACAAAATCTTTTTGTGTTTTATTCAATTTGTGAAGAGGTGACTGCAAGGTGAAATCTATTTGAAATCGTTATATACATGTACTCTGCAGAGATCTAAAAGCTCTAAACTTGTTTCCGTATGCGTGCGACGAAATAAGTGAGATGTAAGATCAAGCATGTAACATGTACGTTATTTTATTGGTTAAAATCACGCGCATGCGGAAACAAAGTTTTTATTGCAAGGAAATTGAATCATTTCGTTTGACTTAGCAATGCGAATTAATTTCTTTTTTTGCTCCAACTTTTTCGTTTGGACCTAATCTAATATTTATTTGTCACAGTTCATTTGGACATTTGTCACCGTTTATTTTATTAGTTAAATCCCTTAATAAAATGTTCGTAAAACCATTACTTACTACAGTTAAATCGTTAATTAAAGATTATCCAGAACTAGAGTTCGACGGCAATATTTTACACTGCACATTTTGTAAAAGAGGAGCAAGGACAATTTAATATTTAAAGTAAGTAAAAAAATATTAAATTAATTTTAATCACCAGTTATAAAAGTCACGTGACCTTTTATTGCGAATAAAAAACGATTGGCCAGGCAGATTTTTTTTTACTTGGTAAAAGTAATACCCAGTCAACATGCCACAATACTATAAAATTAAATTTGGATTTATTAAAGAGCCCAACTAAATCGTAATTTTCATAATTGTATTTTTTTTTAATTTTCTTTTACTTAAAACGTTATGGGATTTTCATAATATTTATATAATTTTCTTTCCTAAAATCCGATGTCTAGTCATAATAATGACAGTTCTGTTTCTATAATATATACACAATATTATTGTGACAGAACTCTTAGAATAGGTGCATTCAATAAAGCTCAGCGAAAGTCGGCAAAACAATAACTTAAGGCCTATCCAGAAGCTTGCATAAGAACATAAAACAAGAATGCGGTGCCGTGATTGGCTTACAAAATACATGACATACTCAAATTTAAGTTGCCCTAATCAGTTAAATTGACCTATTTTTTAGAATTTTTATATTAGGCTTCATTCGAGAGATAATAAGGGAGGATTTTTAAAAATTTAAGCTAAATCATACCTTAAAATAAAAAAAAAACTGAGATTGTGAAACCTTTTAAATGATATGCCACACAACTCATTTAAAATTTTGCCCCCCATTGCCCCCTAGTGTTATTTAAAAATATAAAAATGTGTTATTTATGCAATATACCTGTTTCAAATTTTAAGTTGATATCTAACGCTGTTTAAAAGAATAATCCTGTATAATTTGACTGTGGAGATTTTAATTTCAGCCAACTGAAACTGAACTGAAAAAAGGTTCTACTATTTTCGCGGACTTTTTGACATAAAGGCTTTATTAGATTAGATTAGATGGGATTAGCCTTATGATTTTTAATAATAATAAAACATTTTTATAATTATTTAATTTATTATTTAGCGTCATGGTAATAACAACTGAATAAGAAAGAAAAGCACATTCGGGCGTCCCGTGGGTAACGTCTTTCCAACAACGGCGGCCAGACTATCCTTGTCAAGCTGGGTTGTTCTTGATACTTGTGAACTCCTGGCCCACCCACACATGGTTTCAGGTACAGTTAAACATGAATTAATGAATTATCGTTTACGCACGAAAATGTAGGATAACAATTTTGAAAGATGATCCCAAAAAATAATTCGTTGATTTAAGCATTTTCATTTTAAGATCCTTAAAATATACTCTTCTCGTTTTCTAAATTATATTTTTTGTGCAAAATAAATAAAGTAATTATTTTTGGATATTTATAAACCGGCATATGATATTCTAACTAGGACTTTGAAGAGTATATAATAAATACCGGGTGATCCAATGAAAACTTTAACCTTGGATAAAATTGAAACTAATGAGTTTTCGAAAAAACGCCGAGGCAGGTCAATTTTTATTTTAAGGGGGACATCTTTTGACATGTAACCAATAATTGACGTAACTACTTCCACCACTCAGGAGCTACCAGTTCGAAAATCTTAAATGGGAATGTGGTTCATGTAATACATTATTGAAAAGTTTTTTTAATTCTGTTTATAACAAAGCTTTATTTTTTGAAATCGGTTCAGTAGTCCTCGAGAAAACGTATTACAAAAATTTAAAACATGGATTAATTAATTTAAAAACAATATTTTTCAGTAAATAAAAAAAAAAAACAATACACATTTGTGGCAGGTTTTACGAAAAAAGAAAAAAAATTGATTTTTTTTAAATGCCACAAAAGGGTATTATTGTGTTTTTTAATTATTATTAAAAAAAAACATAAATGTAAAAATATTATATTTTTAAATTATTTAATGAATGCATTTTTTTAATTTTTATTATACTTTTTCTCGAGAACTACTGAACCGATTAAAAAAAATAAACCTTTGTTATAACCAGAATTAAAAAACCTTTTCAATAATGTATTACATGACCCACATTTCCATTTAAGATTTTTGAGCTCCTGAGTGGGGGGGGGGTAGTTACGTCAATTATTGGTTATATGTCAAAATAAAATTGACCTGTCTCGGCGTTTTTTCGAAAACTCGTTAGTTTCAATTTTATAAAAGGTTAAAGTTTTCGTTGGATCACCCGGTATAAAATATTCCACAAACGTAATTTTTTTTATTCATTTTAAATTGACATTTAAAAAGCTTTTTATTGAGCCTGCTATTTAGATCTATAAAAACTATTTAACTTCTTTTGGATATATTAAGTTTTGCAGGACGAGGATCTCTAAAAAAAATTGTCAAAATTTACCTTTTTACTTTTTGGCTGGTAAATATTCTAAAAAAAGTTATACCTGGACCAGGTTCTCGTTAACTAACTTCCAAATAAATGTGACGCCCTCAGGGGAGTATATTAGGACCACTACTGTTCATTATCTTTATCAATCTTTTTTGCAGATGATACATCTGAAATCGTGGTTGCAGAGGATATCCCCTCTTTAAGTGAAAAATTAAAGAGGTGCGTTTTAAGTATGTCAGACAGGTAAATTTACAATAATAAAAAAAACTAATTTGATTTTTTTTTCAACTCAGAATTAACTTGACAACTTTAGTATAATTACAAAAAACTCCTCGGGTTAGGAGATAATAAAAATGTTTTAGGTGACCGGTTTTGCATATATGTATGCATGTTACATGGTATAGTACATGTACAGTACATATACCACACCGAGGCCTGTATTTCGGAACACTATAGAGAAGTGCCCGAGCGGGGATAAAAAGAGACAAAAACCATATTTTTTAACGTTAACTTACTAATTATAATTATAATTATATTATATTATACAATAATTATCGTATCAATAAATTAAACCAAAATAAAGCTTAAATATTTCTCTACAAAAAATACCATACGCATGTTTGAGCTCTGACCTAAAAAAAAACAAAAAGAAAAAAAGCTGGGTACTTACGGAACGGAACCCTCTATATACACTGTTAATTTATTATAAAGTCTAATTAAACTAAATAATCCCTTGTTATAAAGGATTAGTCAATGTTTATATAAAATATATTTCATGTGTATTTTCGTTAAATTAGAAAATACCTTGGCAAATGTCCAAACGCATATTTGTGTTAACCTATGGATTCTGTATCATAATATCTGTTTCAATTGAATAAACAATAATTTAAAATATAAATTATAAGGAGTAGGCTTTTTTAAACATATGGTTTTTGTTATTATACAAATGGGAAACGAGCATTTTTTTCAATATTTAAATAAAATAATCACTAGCTAAGATCTTACCATTTTGGATGTTCTAAAATCAATTATTTAATCTCTACAATTTCGCTTTTAGTTTTTTTTTTGACTGACTGACATCTTGGGGGAAAATACGCTCAGCGTTATTGTAATATGATTTTTTTTTAATGTAACAAAAATGTTAAGTTCTATTTTTCTTTCCTAGATTAAGGCTTTCATATCATATAGAAAACAAAAGAAGCGATGAAAAATTTGGAATATTAGAAAGAAAATATTAAAAAAAATAATCAATTTTCACTTGCTTTTAGGTATAAAAAATTAGGTAAAACAAGATAATACGAGAGACTGCAAAAAAACTAAATGCAGTTATAAAGTACACCTATAAGGCTAAATATTATTGTCATTTAAAGTTTAAACATTTAAAAAAATTTGGCGTAAAAAACGATTATGTGTAGTTTGGAGAAAAAAATAAAAAACTAGAAAACCAGAATAGAAAGCGAAAGTATTGTTTTTTTATATAACACTATGAAGGTGGGTCCTACTGGCTTTTGTCACAAAAGTAAAATTAAATTCAAGATCAGAGTCAGAAAACACTTTTAATATTCAGTACTATTTAAACGTCTCCAGTAAAAGTATAAGAAAACCGAGTTTGTATAATTAACATTAATCGGAATAAATTCAGTTATGACTCATCAACGTTGAAAATAAACACAGAAACATAGGCTTACGGAATAATTTTGCCGAATTATGAGGGAAATTTGTATAAAGGTCACTAAATCGAAACATTTGACGACTAATTTGTTACACACAACAATATTGAATATACATATTAACTATAAATATGTAAATATACCGGTGTTTTTCGAAGAAAATAAAAATGTAAATATTTAAAACCTCGCGTCAACGATAGAATCGACGCGGCGCCTATGCGAGCACTGGAAATTCGCCGATGACTGATAATTAATCTAGTATTTTTGGTTTTTGCTCGTTCCATCGGTCCAACACATTTGGACGCAAGGTAGTACCGCGTTTGTTGCACTGACTGCTTATCAATTAAAGAAGCCAAATAATTTTTTTGCATGTTAACTATTCTGATACATGATTTTTTGTAGAAATTATCAAAATGGCCAACGATCTAAGTTTTATTAACTTTATTAAGGGTCAATTGCATCAGTGCTGGTTTAACTTTAAGCTTGATGATGGACCAATCAGAACGCAGCAGTTTTAACAGTGCAGTGGGCCCTGGACCGCATAATTTCTGGGGGCCCCTATTATCAGCTTTTAAACCTATTATTATAACTATAATAACTAGTTGTTATATACAGTGCGTGGATTAAGTCTGGAATCATCCGATTAACTTTTTAGTTACAAGTAAAACACAAAAACCCTCGGATAGGTCGATTTTTATTTTTAATTTTGCAAATTATGGTGTAATAAAAGTTCTTAAAATTTGCACCCCCTTGGTAATGGGCTAATGATAAAATGCACAATTTAGTTTATTATAAAGACATGTAAAGTATAACTTTAGTTCATTATAAATGTTCAAATTGATGTCTTTCAGCTCTTTGATAGTGGACAGTAAAAAAACGGGATTAAAATCGATTAAATAGTAAACATAAAATTGGTCAATAAAAAGAAAAAAAATTGCATTTTTTCAACAGGGTATAAAATATTACAATAAGTTTAAAACAACCTTATTTAGATTCTCAGGAAGGTGCCAAGTAGGAAATAGGGCAACAATTACCATATTATGCGTAATATTTCACACAAACAATGTTTAAATAAAACATGCGTTTTTTCATAGACCCTTTAACAAATTAGGCTTTATCATACACTGTTGGAAAGCTTATTAAATTATCTTTCCAATGATGTATCACAAGGGATAGGTTGCTATTTGAAAAAAAAAGTTGGGGGGTGAGGGTGCAAGGGGGTGCCAATTTTGATAACTTTTTTTAGACCAAAATTTGCAGAATTAAAATTATAAATCGACCTGTCCGAGGATTTTTGTATTTTACTTGTAACTAAAAAGTTATTCGGGTGATTCCAGACTTAATGCACGCACTGTACTGTATAACAGTATTTTAAATTTTATAGTATTTTAATTTTTTTTTTAACGAAGAATTTTGTTGGCAGATTGCCTAAATAACAAGCTGTATTTAGGGCCATACTGAGCCAGCTAGGACCCCCGATTTTTTTTCCGGCCCTATATTTCCAAAAAAAAAATACTTTTCATCCAGGACTGTAGTGACTAAAAATGATTAGCGTCGCAAGCGATTTTTTTACGATCTCTGTTAATTTCTGAGATATTCTTTTTAAATTGAATATTTTAAAACTCACGCTTTGTAATAACTTAAGAAATCCCTTGCACCGCACACAGGTAAAAAATACCAAAAAAGCAGAAAAAAAACATGAAGCGTCGAAAGTTGAATATTTATAAACCTTATAGTGTCCTCTAAATGATGTCTATACATTTTTTTGAAAATGTTTGCGGTCTTGCTTAAAAAATTAAATTTAAGTGGCACACTGCATACCGGGTGGGACATTTAAACGGTTAAAAGTCGATATCTCAGAAACCGTACAAGATATTTTTTTGAAATTTGGTATTAAGCTTCAATATCAAGGGGGACACCTTTTTATCAAAGCAGATTTTTTTTCATCCACACCCTTTTTAAATGGAATGAGGGTGTTTTTTATTTAGATTTAAATTCAGTATAAAGTATAAGTATGTTAAACATCTCATACATCCGAGCCAGCATGGATTTATGGAAGGTAGGTCCACTTCTAGCAATCTTGCCTGTTTCACTCAGTTTCTATCTGGGTGTATAGACAATTTTCTTCAAGCTGATTGTATATACACTGACTTCTCTAAGGCTTTCGAAAGACTAGACCACAGAATTCTTATCATGATGCTCGACATATTCGGTTTTTCAATTCCTCTCTTATGTCTAATGATTACTTATTTATATAACAGAATGCAATATGTTGAGTGCAATGGTATACAATCCTTCATATATATTGCAACGTCGGGTGTTCCGCAAGTATCCATTATGGGTCCACTGTTATTTATCATTTTTATTAATGATCTAATAATGATCCTGATTAATGTATATGGTCTTCTTTTCGCAGACGATATGAAGTTATATAAGATAATCCAAAGTTTAAATGATTGTATTCAACTACAAGATATCTTAGTTACTGTAGTTAAATGGTGCAATGGACACAAGTTACCCTTAAATGCTGATAAATGTCACATATTCAGTTTTACTACAAAATTAAATGTCATCACTTTTGACTACAAGATCGATGGGCACAGTTTGGACAGACCTGATACCATCAAGGATCTTGGTGTCACTTTTGACAAAAAATTATCTTTTCATCCACACATAAACAACATTGTATCCAAAGCTTACAAATCACTTGGGTTTATTATTAGGAATACTAAATGTTTTAGCATTAAAACTGTTAATTTGCTCTATATGTCCTATGTCAGATCACATTTGGAATATTGTTCGGTAGTTTGGTGCCCTAATTATGCTGTTCTTATTACTGCTTTAGAAAACGTTCAAAGACGTTAGCTCAAATATCTGTATCATAGGAAATATGGTGAGTATCCAGCTAGAGGGATACCTAATGTGAATTTGCTAAATGATTTCTCGTTTCAATCGTTATCTGTAAGACGTCAACAAGCATCAATTATATTTTTGTATAAATTGATCAATAAGATTGACTGTATAGAGCTATTAAACTTATTGCAAATAAACGTGCCCAGAATTTCTGCTAGAATCTCTCCATTTTTTTATGTTAGAACGTCCAGAACTAATGTTTATCTGTTTTCACCTGTGATTCTTATGTGCAATTACTATAATAGTATTTGCTCTAGGGTCGATATTTTAAATACTTCTATTTGCAAAATAAAAAACTTTTTTGCTGCACCTGCTGGTAATGATCACTGATATTGTTATTAATTTACTTAACATAACAAACTCTGTAATTGGGGAAACCTGTGTGAGTTTTTGAATAAATAAATAAATAAATAAATAAATAAAAAATTAAATAATTGACCGAAAAAGTTTTTTTTGTACCTCAAATTAGGCTGTTAAAAAAACTAAAATAAAAAAAACGCCATTTAAAAAAATGAAAAATTTGAATAGTTTAGTAGTTTTCTATTGTTTAGGTTAATTCATTGTTTAAACCTAAAAATATACAAAATAAATCAAATCTGATTTTTTTCGAAAAATTTAATTTTTTTTACCAGACGCGTCCGGACGCGTCATGACGGGTCCGGACATGGAGGTAATACCTTTCTTTGATTTAATACCCCATATTTGTACTATATTTTAAAATTTAAAAAATACAGCCCTAAAAAAAAGTGTAAGATATTGTATATTCAATGTGCCACTTAAATTTAACTTTTTAAGCAAGACCGCAAACATTTAAAAAAATGTATATACATCATTTAGAGGACACTAGAAGGTTTATAAATATTTAACTTCCCTTTTTTTTTGAATTTTTTACCTGTGTGCGCCGCAGGCTTTTTTTACACTTTTAATGGTCTATTTTAATTTTAAAACATTGTTACAATTTTAATTGCCGCATGCGCCGCTATTTTTTGGTGCCCTTATCGTTCTGGGGAGATTATAAATAAAGTATAAACTATTTATAACTAGAAATAAAAAAAAACGTAAAAAGCCTAGCACCGCAGGCGAAAATTTTTACAATTTTGATTGTTTTAATTTTAAAACAGTATTACATTTGAAAATTTGTTAAAAACATAAGAAAGCTTTATCGTAGCAGGTGAAAATTTTTGTAAATTTCACGCTTAAATTTTACACTCGAATAAAAAAAAATCCCAGCACCTCAGGCGAAAATTTTTAGAATGGCATGCGAAATTTTTTAGAATGGCATGCGCCGCCTTGTTTTGGTGCCGTTATCGTTCTGGGGAGATTATAAATAAAGTATAAACTATTTATAATTAGAAATAAAAAAAAAACGTAAAAAGCCTAGCACCGCAGGCGAAAATTTTTACAATTTTGATTGTTTTAATTTTAAAACAGTATTACATTTAAAAATTTGTTAAAAACATAAAAAAGCTTTATCGTCATAGGTGAAAATTTTTGTAAATTTCACGCTTGAATTTTACACTCGAATAAAAAAAAATCCCAGCACCTCAGGCGAAAATTTTTAGAATGACCATTTTAGATAGATTATTTTAATTTTAAAACAGTGTTACAGTTTAAAGTTTCACAAAAATTCAAATTTTTTACAATTTTTACGTTTAATAATAATAATCTTAATTAAAAAAAAAACAAAAATAAGGGTTAGCGCCGCAGGCGAAAACATTATCGAAATTGAAGGACTGTAGTCCATTTGTAAAAAGCCCTGCATATTTGCTCGTTTTGGCGCCCTTATCGGGGATTATAAATAAATAAAGTATAAAGAGTTTATAATAAATTAAAATAAACTGTAGACGCTGAGCGCTTCTCAAGGTCGGTGGGCCCTAGGCCGCCGGCCCAACCGGCCCATAGTTTACCCGGCCCTGAGTTTTAACGTTTTAACTTAGTTTTCACCAAAAACGCTTCTAAAAGTATATAAAAAGATTTTTATCTATAGTTAGACAATGACCCGCATAATCCCTACACATAATACCAATTGGTATCTTGCTGAAACTAAATATAGACTAAGGGACCATTGTACATTAAGTCTTTTGTTCTTCCTTCTTATTAAAGCTTGGACAAACAACAGTTCTATAATGAAAAAAAAAACACAAGATCCGTAAATAATAATGAAAATAATATCCTAATATACCTACTATATATTTATTTATGTTGCAACATAGCATGCTTATGTGAATAAAAAAAACACTATAAGGCTACTTTTCGTCATAATATGACGTAAAATAATTTATTTACCCCACGTTATGTTTAGGATATGTGTATCTAATATTTGGCTATCCAAAAAAATTCTTTCGTTATTCATGTAACGTGTGATATTCTGGACCTAAGGGCGCGGTAACAGTGGCTAGTTGGCATACTTTAAAAGGATGCCACAACTGTGGACCTAGTTATTACAAATATTGTATGTTCAGACATCATGTGAAGAACAAAAGACTGTTTAACACGTTCGCTGCCGACGCACATTGGTACAGAATGTAGCGGTCGCGTTCAAAATTAATTTCCCGCTTTATTAGTAGAGGTACAAAACTAAATTTTATTTTATTTTGTAGAGAAATGTTTAAGCTATTAAAAAGTTATTTTCCTTAACACGTTTGCTGCCGGTTGTAATTTGTATAGTTCCCCCAAAGCCTTCAAATGACACCACGTATGCGTCATCGGTAGCGAACGTGTTAAATACTTTCGTCAAGACATTCATGCCCTATTCCCAGCCAAACAACAGCAACAGGCAGCAGCCCCCGTGGGGTGGTGGTGGGTGCATCCAACCACCACTAATTTTGCATTCCCCTCTCTGCGACACTGCTGCTCTTATTAAATCCGATTTAACTTCACTTTGCGGAAAAGCCCCCGTTATAGTCATCACTGATGACTCAATAACTGTTTATGTCATCAACTTCCTCCGAACCTCCGAAAAGGAGGAAATCTTTAAAGATTTCCTTCGTAACCTTTAAAGAGTTCCTCCAGATTATCCCTCAATTTTTACACATGAATTCCTCTGCGGTTTGCCCATCGGAAAAGTCCGATAAACTCTAAATTTTCAGAAAAATTTACTTTGATTATTATAAATATTTATAGCAATTTAAAAAAAACACTATTTATAAAAAAAGTATTAACGTTTTTAATATAGTTTAAAAATTAAGTTACGCGCATAAGATTATATTTTTGAAAATACGAGTAAAAATTAAATATACTAATAGTTTATTATCTATAGGTTTGATCGTTGAGACTGCACTTTCTTGAATTTGTTATTTAATTCTGTTATGATCCGAATATTTTATATGTAGTTAAAATTTTAAAATAATATTTCTTTAATATTGCGCTATGATACAATCTGGCTTCACGAGATTCGGTTTCGGAAGAGTTCGGTGTGTCCTACATTTGATCGGACCCCTCCTCGGTAATTCTTGTCGGTATAACTTAAAAGTTGTCTAGTAGTCCAAATTATTTATACAAATTTAATTTACGGTCAAAATGATCGTTTCAGATGTCAGAAATAGCAATTAGCTTGCAAATTGATGAGACTGAAACTCTTTTGTCGGGGTAATTAAATATGCGCGGTATCTTTGTAGATATTTTGCGCTAATAGCATTGTCAAATAAATTTAACTAGTGACCTTCTTCTTAGCTATATAAACTCATGAAAAGATTCATTTTTATCCAGTTTTAGTTAGACTATCTCCACGCCCGTTTCAAAAGTGAAAATGTAGTTTCTGTGAGAATTAATTTTGAGATTTATTCTTGAATTAAAAATAGTTTTTAAACTTAGAAAAATTTTGAGACTCGTTTTATCAAACATAGAAATAATTTTGGACACTTATAAATATTGATAGTTTGAACACTGATAGAAATTTTGACGAATATTAATTAACTTTGAAAAATATTTTGTAAAATAATTTAAATGACTTATACGAACCAGTTTTAATATACACTAAGAAAAATGTGTAAAATAAAATGGGATTTGAAAATGATTGCGAATAGTTGGGATTTCAAACATAGAATGTTTTAATTTAGAAGTATATAATGGAAAACTAATATATAATGGAAATTAGAATTTAAGGGCTTTGCATAGAAATAGGACTTAGAAGTAAGAATTAATCTTTCATGTTCTTAAAGAATTTATTCACATTTATTTAATATATTATTCTTAAGTTAAGAAGAAATCGTTTTATCTGTTTCCAAAGCGCCGTCTCCTAGAATACCCGCTCCCGAATAAAGTGATAAGTGGTTAAGTATATTCTCCGCTCGGGTATACTTTAAATACGATGGAAGATTGTATGGCCAACCTAACTGAGTAAGTTATAATAAAAGTTATAATTAACTGCTGGGCTATAACCGAATTATATACTATATCACATCATTAGTAGAAAAATATTATTTAATAGTAAAAAACCACTTCACTACAATGGTGTTCAAGTCATACGGGACAAAAGCGATTTTTGTGCAGAAGTAATTAATAAAAAAAATCAAATAAGAAACGAAATTATGACAAAAGAGTCGGTAATATGAATGATTTTATTTTTTTATGAGAAATAAATTTAAAAAATCGTTTTTGATGTGAGACTGGATTATTTTTGCTTAAAATCAAAAATAGGCTAAGCGAACAGAGACTTCAGAATCTTGAATAATGGCAGAAAAGGCAAGTAGAATTTTGGAAAAGTAAATAGCATCAAAAATTGGCCACATCATGAATAGGAAAGAAGAGTGATATTTAAAAAAAAATTGCAGAATTTTATGGGCTATAGAAAAATGTCAGTTGAAGGGAAGATTGTTTTTTTTTTGTTTTTAAAAAATGTTGGTATGTTTTTTCTCGAGTTATTCGTTGTAGATTTGTAAAGTATGAAATCGTATTTAAAAATTTTGGAAATTTTTAGTGTTTTTTGTTGAGTTTTTGGTTTTTAATTTTAATTATATTACAATTGTAGAATTTTTTGTCTTTAAAATAAAGTATAAAAATACGATTTAATACTTAAGCAATATTTTTTTTCAATAGTATTTTCCTTTGTCAGAAAGAAATGAATATACTTAGGTTTAGAGTATTTGATAATTTTAACTTGAACTGGACGGAAAGAAAATATATATTTAGTTTTATTCATTAGCGTGTACCTTATTTTATTTAAGGGAATAATTTTTCAGGATTTTTTTATTTTTTCGATATTTTTTTTAGCGTACTTAAAGAAAAACGTAATTATTTTTTTTTAGGTTTGTATTTTATTAATTTTTTTTTAAAAAATGATATTTTTCTTAAAGCGTACAATAATTATAATTATTCTCAGATTTTTTTTTTTACTTTTTGGAACTTATAGTATGATTTTTTTTTTCATTAAATAGTAGAATTTTTTTTTTAAATAATATTTTTTTTTTTTAAATAAATATTTTTCTTATTTTATTATATTTTTTTTGGGAAATTTAAATTTGATATTTTATTATTAACGTATATCTACAGCATAATTTTTTATCTTTTATTCTAAGGGTTATAATTCATTAAATTTTTCTTGAAAACTAAATTTTAAATTTTATTTTATAGAAATATTTATTTTTTTTTATTAAAGTGTACCTAGTATGATTTTTTTTTTCTAACGATTATCATGTATTAATTATTTTTTTTAAACTGGAATTTGATTGTTATTTTAATGGAAACAGAAATATTTTATGTTTTTTAGCGAAAATTTAATCAAAATGTTTAAAAATTACCAAAAAATATCGGGGTTTTATATGTAAGGAATGCCTACTTGGATGTAGTTAAATATCTTGAAAAATGTTTAGTTGATTTCTGATTTTTTTTTTATTATAAAAAAAAATGTTTTAAGAACCACTTTATTATAATTTTGTAATGTTGCTTTCAGTGTATAGGATATACGTAAGTCTATCTTCACCCACAGGTGCACGCTGGGTCTTTTAAAGTGTTTATGTAATAAAAATTAATAGTGTTTACGATTTGAAAATTTAATGGTTTATTTTGTGACTTCGTTTTTTTATCTTAATATATTTATAACACAATTTTATCTATCGTATTGGAGATGTTAATAATCAGTATATAAAAAAAAAGTATTTATTCGTCTGGGATTAGCTACCCCAAACGTGATGAGTATTTTTTGTTATTTTCTCAGATTTTTTTTTTTGTTCTTTCGAAATAATATTTTGTTTTTGTTCTTAATTTCAGTCTATAGTTTTTTAAAAATAATTTTAAGTTAAAGCGAATTTGTTTAGTTTAGTCTGAGAAAACCTACAGTTTTATGGAAAAATACCGTTTGTTCAGTACTGGCCACACTGAACGTAACTATATTTTTCTCCGTGTATTTAATTATTTTATTTTTTTTTTATGGAATTTACAGTTTTGTCGTTGGTTTATATAACTTTATTTTGTTTAGGCAAGATATTTATTGCACAAAGAGATAGACAGTCACATATTGTCACAGATGGTCGCATATTTTGCTTTCCCATTTAATTGTTTGTAAAAATAGGGTTAGCCAGTTTTTATTTATGAAAGTTATAACAAAGATAGTTTTCTGTGAAGAAAGGTTAAAAAAAAAGTTGCATTGATTTAAAAATGTATGTAACAGTTTTTTGTTGTAAAAAAAACTAAGGTTAAAGGTTATTAAAGGTTTTAAAGGTCCAGTTCAAAAATAAATTAGGGCAGCAAGTTATATATTATTAAATTTATTTTGGTTGGGGATATTAAAATACCAGTAATGTTTTTTAATGAAAGATACAATTTTTGGTATATTGGGTAAAACATATGTATAAACAAAATGAAGTTCAATAATGAGTTATGTTTTTGTTTTTTAGTATTTTTGGTGAATTCGAAATATCGTATAAAAGGTGTGCGCATATCGCATATATGTAACTAATAATAAATATATTTATTAAGCTTTTACTTTCAGAAGGCTAACGTAGTCTTTCTGCCTATAGTAATATAGAGTGTAAATAAAATAAAATATCGGAAAGGTCTCAGAAAAGTTATTACAATAACTTAAGAACGCCTACAATGTAGGATGATTTTTTATTATAATTTACGTAAAAGTTTGGAATATATGTGGGTTATGAGGGTTATGTTATGTAAAAATAATTAACCAGTTGGTAAAAAAGCGTAATATATCGTAAAACAGCTTAACGTAGTTTAAAGTAAGCCAAATAAATTTATTCTGTCTCAAAGCATTTATATGATAACTTGAGAACGCCTGCGATTCATTGCAATGTAGGTTTATTTTTATTAGGATTTATCTTGGGATTTACGTAGGAAGTTAGGATATTAGAGGGATACGTTACGTAAAGTTTAATATTGAGTTGGGAGTATAATATATTGACGTATTATATTAAAGGTCCGAGAAATTGGTGTTATAATAAGTAACACTTGTTTGATACATGAAAAGTTTGAAGAAGGACATAGTCCTTTATGTTTTTAAATTTGCTACTTAAGCAAAAGTGGAAGTTATAAATAGGGTGCAGAAAATATTTTTAGTTTTGGGTTTTTGAAAAATTTGTAAGAAATTTACGAAAATGTGCGCAAAATTTCGCAAATAGTATTACGATAGTACGATTATTAAAATCTGGAAATAGTAAGAAATTTGACAAAAAGTATTACAATTAAGTAAAGATTCAAACTTTAAATCAGGGGGTTAGGTAGTGTTTTTAACACAGAACCAAACAGTCTTGGTTAATTCGCAATAATTTGCAGTTACCAAAGAAAATTGCCATGGAACCTGGTGACAGGAGCCGTGATGTTACCCAAGTGGAGGAATGAATTTTTGTTTCAAAACTAAAAAAAAAAGGGGGTAGTATTTTATGAAGTATGAAATAGGCACCGATAAATAGTCGAAAAATAGTGAGTGGGGTTGGTCGCAATAAATTTTGCGAATACTATAGTATATTTTTTTTGAAATAAATGAATTTATTTTTAAAATGAGTTAGAGATTCTCGGAGAAGTAGTAGAAGTTGGATCAATACGAGGGATATTTCGAATATAGTAAGTAACGAATGATTCTAAATAGTCCAATAAGTGGTTATATGAATATTGAACTTTATTTTTGTTGAAATATGTAAGGGGTTATTCTTTAATGGTATAATTTTTTTTTTAAGTGTGCGAAGTTGCAGTTATTAAAGTTGTATAATATTGCATATTATTAACTATATAACTTAGCAAGTTTGTCAACACGTAGTAAAGATTTTTTTTATTAAAGTTTATGGTATAATGAATAAAATAGAGATGCCTATTGCAAAGTTTATGTAAGTAATAATGTAAATTGTTAACTATAAAACGTATAAGGAAGATATAACTTGTTGTTCTTAAAAGTAATGTTTTAGTTGTTCTTATGATTTAGATATAGGTTTTTGGTCTTTGTAATGTGTTGTGAAATTCCAACTTAAGCATGAACC
This sequence comes from Brachypterus glaber, assembly GCA_958510825.1. Taxonomy (NCBI): domain Eukaryota; kingdom Metazoa; phylum Arthropoda; class Insecta; order Coleoptera; family Kateretidae; genus Brachypterus; species Brachypterus glaber. The sequence goes on along the minus strand of CAUEHQ010000861.1, from coordinate 9,306 downwards.
GAACAGGAAAATGTTGCACATTTTCTTTTTGAAAAATGCTTATCATTTTTCAAAAATTAGGGGGAGAGCTATGTTATGATCCGAATATTTTATATGTAGTTAAAATTTTAAAATAATATTTCTTTAATATTGCGCTATGATACAATCTGGCTTCACGAGATTCGGTTTCGGAAGAGTTCGGTGTGTCCTACATTTGATCGGACCCCTCCTCGGTAATTCTTGTCGGTATAACTTAAAAGTTGTCTAGTAGTCCAAATTATTTATACAAATTTAATTTACGGTCAAAATGATCGTTTCAGATGTCAGAAATAGCAATTAGCTTGCAAATTGATGAGACTGAAACTCTTTTGTCGGGGTAATTAAATATGCGCGGTATCTTTGTAGATATTTTGCGCTAATAGCATTGTCAAATAAATTTAACTAGTGACCTTCTTCTTAGCTATATAAACTCATGAAAAGATTCATTTTTATCCAGTTTTAGTTAGACTATCTCCACGCCCGTTTCAAAAGTGAAAATGTAGTTTCTGTGAGAATTAATTTTGAGATTTATTCTTGAATTAAAAATAGTTTTTAAACTTAGAAAAATTTTGAGACTCGTTTTATCAAACATAGAAATAATTTTGGACACTTATAAATATTGATAGTTTGAACACTGATAGAAATTTTGACGAATATTAATTAACTTTGAAAAATATTTTGTAAAATAATTTAAATGACTTATACGAACCAGTTTTAATATACACTAAGAAAAATGTGTAAAATAAAATGGGATTTGAAAATGATTGCGAATAGTTGGGATTTCAAACATAGAATGTTTTAATTTAGAAGTATATAATGGAAAACTAATATATAATGGAAATTAGAATTTAAGGGCTTTGCATAGAAATAGGACTTAGAAGTAAGAATTAATCTTTCATGTTCTTAAAGAATTTATTCACATTTATTTAATATATTATTCTTAAGTTAAGAAGAAATCGTTTTATCTGTTTCCAAAGCGCCGTCTCCTAGAATACCCGCTCCCGAATAAAGTGATAAGTGGTTAAGTATATTCTCCGCTCGGGTATACTTTAAATACGATGGAAGATTGTATGGCCAACCTAACTGAGTAAGTTATAATAAAAGTTATAATTAACTGCTGGGCTATAACCGAATTATATACTATATCACATCATTAGTAGAAAAATATTATTTAATAGTAAAAAACCACTTCACTACAATTCTTTAACATGACAAATAACTATATTCAATTGTAAAGTGCAAAGACCAGGAACCAACGAACATATCGTCGGCTTACAAGTAAAAAACACTAAGTCCAAAAACATGGTTTTGCGATATTGACAAATTTAACTTTAATTGTTGTTTTTTAATTTTTGTAATAATTGTTTTTGGAAAAAAAACTACCGCAAATCGCAATGACATGTTTGGACATAAAAATGTCCCATTTGCAGTTAAATTAAATTAAATTAAAAAAAACTGAAGTAGTTTAATTCAACTAAATTTGAAAAAAAAAACATGGACTTAGTGCCTTTTACTTGTAGGCCCACGACGCCCGCTTACAAGTAAAGAGCACTAAGTCAATAAAATAATATAAAAAACAAGTATTTAAATTTAAAACCCTTCTATTAATTAAACGTAATGTATAACTATAAAGTAGAAAATAAGATGATTACATACGTTTTCAAAAACTAGATTTTTAAAAGAAGGGTTTGGAATTTTTGATTGTTTAAAGAATGTTTCCAAAATTAATAATAATAATTCATTAATATTAATTTTATGAAACTGCTTACTATGTCAGAACTAAGACAGTTTTCAGAGGCCATCGGCTGTGCCGGCAAAGAAGCATCTCCTAAAGTCAATAATTATAATGATAAAACACTTCACGGGCTTCTAAGGGCTGTTTTCCGAACTTGCGGCGAACTTTAGTTTTTTTTATATTCTTGTTATTTATGTAGCCAAAGATTTAAGAGCAAAATTAAAAAAATCTATCTGTTAGTTTTTTTTTACATTTTTTTTTTTAATTTTTTTTTAATAGGTGCACTATTCAATTATTTGTCTATTTCTCGGCTATTTCTAATTATAATACAAATATTATTATAAATAAAACAAAGATTGCTTTCTACAAAAAAGTAAATATAATTTTTTTTTAATCTTTTGCCGTATTGTCACCATACGCGATTAAAGTTTAAAGTAAAACTAAAAAAATCATTATATTTATTAAAAATAATGTGTTTTAAGGTAATTTGACATTTTACAGTAAAGTAAGCCTCCTTAAATTATTTTTAATAAATATAAAGATGAATTTATGCTTTTTTGTTTTACTTTAATCTTAAATCGCGTATTGTGACAAAACGGCAACAGAATTTAAAAAAAATAGTATTTACTTTTTTTGTAGAAAATTAGGCAGTCTATTTTATTTTTAATAATATTTTTATTACATATAATTAGACATAGCTGAGATATAGACAAATAATTAAATAGGTGCACATTAAAAAAAAAATCTAAATTAAAAAAACTGACCGATGATTTTTTTTTTAAATTTGCTCTTAAATCATTGGTTACTACATAAATAACAAGAATATAAACAAAAATTAAAGTTCGCCGCAAGTTCGGAAACACCCCTCAGAAATGCACCGTGACTTTGAACTTAGTGTGAACGCTTCAAATTTAGTTTTGAAATATTATCTGATAATAAAAAACCAATGCAAATGAAAATTAAATTATAACTACACATCGAAAGTACACGTAAAAAGCACTGTCATTATACAGGTAAAGTTATGTTTCTATGTTCTGTCTCTATTCCATAAACTTTAACGTAGCAAAATTTGAATGCGTATGTCAGTACAATAAATAACGCGATATTGTATCATATAAATTATTCAAGCAATCGTATTTTTATAAATTAACTATTTTTAGAAATAATAACATAACCTCAAATAAACAATAATTATTTTTCCTCTTACCTAAGCTGCTGGTTGCTCTTCATTGTTTTTTAACAAAGCAAATATTTTGACACCCGGACTACACATTTTAACTTAATTTTAGCTTGTAAAATACAAAAAGAAAACGAAAAACAACACTACAAAAATCCAAGTTTCGGCAAACAAACAAACACTAAGTCGCTTAGTGCCGAAACATTTGAAATAATCTACAAGTAAAACGCACTAGGTGACTTAGTGCCTATTGCCAGATTTTTTTTTAATCAAAATTAAATTGATGCGTTTTATATAGTGAGTAACTCCCTTGGCAGTTTACCTAGAAGTTCGGTTTACCTGCACATAGATCATCAAAAATTAATTACAGTATCATTTAAATCCCATTTTTGCAAAAAATGTGACTTAGTGCCTTTTACTTGTAAGCCGACGATATATACCTTACATTATATTACTATCCACTCTAAGAGTATACTTTTTAATGAAAAGCATTACATTCACGGCTTGGTTATATTTTTTACCACGAATGTGATAGATACCTATAAATAGATATCTATCCCATTCGTGGTAGAAAAATGTGGTCCATAAACACACACCTTATAATATATACGACAGATTCATTCAGTAAAAACAGGTTATGTCATTATGCATGTGAATGTTGTAGGCTATTTATAGAAATACTTGTTAGTTTTATTTTTAGAAGAGAAAAAAAACGCGAAAAATGTCAACCGGTAGATCGGGGTGGCACGCCATGGCGTGTGTGTCTGAGTGACTTGGTCAGTCATCAGGTTCTATATGATGGAGCCACATCTTAAACTACAAAAATACCTAGTAGGGTGAGCCACAAAAATTTTAAATTGAAAAATTTGGGGGTCTTACCCTCCAACTTTCGTCATAGGGTAAGACTATCATCCCCGATTTTTTTCAGAATTAAAAAAAAAACCTAGCGGTCGCTCACAGCCTTTTGGAAAGTTATGTTTCTTTAGCTTTTTTATTTTTTTAAGCCGAAGGATTTTTTATTTAAATCTTTTTAAGCCGGCACGGTATAAAGGGAAAGTAAATGGATAACCTTAAAAAAAATCAGAAGGTTTTCTTTTAAAATGGCGGAGCTATGCCCTTTTAAGTTCGAAAATGCACTACATTGCTTCATTTTAGGCGTAATGACGCAAAAAAATTTTTTTCATTGTCTTAAAATATTGTGGTGTAGCCCAATATGTATGCACATAAAAACCACTATAATTTTTTTTATTGGATATACCTACGGGGTATACAGAAAAAAAATATAGATTATTTTTTAGTTTATTTATTAAACCAAGGCATTTCCTCAGCTTAAGCCGGGAAAGCAAAACAGCAATACAGAGCTGCTGGACCCATTTTATAACTCAAAATTTGCAATTATGTCATTATTTCTTGCTTAATACAAAGCCACTTAACTTAACCTAAGTGCAGATGATCTGGTTTTGATGCGGCACTTTTGGTGCAGATGGCGGGTTTTAATGCGGCAGCAGTATTTTAAATGTAAATTAAAAATACTTAAAGTGCCCTTTGACTCAATTTTTTTTGCAAAATTACTTAATAGTCCCTACCAATGCCTAAACTATTAATAACTCTTTTTTTTTAATGCATATGTCCGGGTTTTGATCCGGCAATTGTGGTTTAACCATATAATATATCCTTATCACTTTTTTGCCCCAAACGTTTTTCTGTGCAACATTTTTGTATTTTTTATATAAAAAGGCATAAATACCTAAAAAGGTACTCTTGTTTCGAGGATCCAAAATTAAACACTAAAATGTTAAAAACCAAAATTTCAATACACGGAAGAAATCAAATCTATATTTAAGAATAATCATATACTTAATGTTTTACACTTGGTCTAAGTATAATATTCTTTCCATGAGTATAACAAATATTTGAAGCCAATATACTCTTATACTTGTTTTCCAAACAAAGTTATAGTCACTTTAAATAATTTTGTATTTAAAACGAATAATAAGTCATATTTAAGAAGAAGATACACTCTTAAAAAGTGAATAAATTCTTTAGCGAAAAAAAAGCTATTATTTTATCAATGGAGCTCTCTACAACTAGAATTATGAAACAAAAGACGTCTACCCTATCTCTATCTCATTTGTGCTACACTTTCCAGGCTACCAAATAAATACTGTATTTGTTTTTCATACAACAAATACAGTATTTATTTGGTTGGCCGGAAAGTGTAGCAGTGAGCGGCACGAACGAACATAGCTAATGTGAATCTGTAGAATAAGATAATTCTACTAAAATTTAGATGGCGCCAGTAATTTCTTTAATTTAGTTACACTTTTCGCCCGGCCAAGTAAATATTAAATTTGTTCAACAAAGAACAAATACAGAATTTGTTTGGTTGGGTGGAAGTGGGAGTGTATGTATGTATTATATCCTTTTTGGGTAGAACTTTTGTCCCTGTCTAATCTAACGGGAGAAATCTCAATTATAAATACTTTAAGACTTTAAATAAGTATGCTATTCTCGACGCGAGAATAACACCATATTTACAAGAATTACTATTCTCAAGGTTTAATTATGTGACTTTTTATACATGTTATTTAGTACAGGCTTGTGTAATTTTTCAATTTTAGTGCACTTGACAGCGTTATGCTATAGGTGACGCCACATGTTATTTCCTAGCACTAACAAAACCTCGAACAAAACTTTTTCTCTCTATGTTTATTTGGTCTTTTTCTTCCGAATAATTAACCAGGGTTTCTCTATATAATCATGAGGTTTCCAGTGCGCAAGTACTAATCGGATATGTATCCTGACTTGCGCACTATCACTGATAAATTACTACTGTAGTAATTTCCACGCTAATATAAAAAGTTATCATTAAAAACACAAAAAAAAAAATATCTTTAAACGTCCATTATTATTAACTTAAAATTCAACAGTTCACACGATTAATAACCACAAATATATGGTTCACTTTAACTTGTATATAATGCGTTAATATAAAAATACTCTAGGCATATCATAGAAGATGGTAAAACAAAAATACACAAGGCACATCATAAAAGATGGCAAATTCGCTGCACTGGAATGTGCCAAGAAAGATACACCCGTCCCATTCAAAGGCCACGCTGTAACTAAACAAAACTTTTAAAATGAATAGTCGTTCTTGGAATACTGTCGTTATACCGATATAGTAACTTACTAGTCAGCTAATTCGATATACATTATCGGACTGGTATGGATCAAGATTTCTGCAGGCTTTAGCCTACAGGAACTAGTTCCTCCAGTCATCTTGGGGATCATTCCCACTGGAAACATCCCAACTTCCGGTTTCCTCACTACCGGTTTTCTCACTTCCGTTTTCCTCACTTCTGGTGTTCCCAAGTTGTTGAAAAAGGATTTATGTGGGGGTGCATGTCTAGGGGAATCGATTTTTTCGTTATTTTTTTGGTGCACGTGAAGAATTTTTATACTTGATGCAATAATTTGCTATTCTACAAATAAGTATAAGTAATACTCGGAACAAGATTGTATCTAGAATTGTTTAAAGTATAGTTATATTGTTGATTTCAATACTAGTTAAGTCTTGAACAAAATATAACTTTTTTCAGCGTACAAGAATAAGATTTGCTTGAAAAGAAATATAACTAGAGTTGAAGAATGGGGAAACTAGCATTGCGTTGATTAAGGATTATTAATCTTCAATCCAGTTTAGCTTTTTTTCCGTGTGATGAAATGAAAAAACTTTTTATGTATGTACTTCTAAAAACCGATCCCAAAGGAGCTACGGTCTCCTAAAAGTGCACCATTTTTAAAAGGCCATAGTAGCTTAAAAAGCGATTTTCGGACTTAAATGTATAGAAGTTCTTTTTATGACTCCCCGTTTCGCACGCACCTGGTTAAAATAACTACATTAAAATAACATAAGATAATAGGTCTTATTAAGCTTAGATCATATAAAAAAACTTTGTTATTACAGCTTAAAGGGTTCCTAAGTTATTTAATAAAAACCGATTTTTTTAGCCCCTTTCAGAGGAGCATATCTCTATTACGACGAATTTTTAGACATATTTGTAGGAACTTGTTTTCATATTTTCGGATGAAGAATCGCTTCTTAAAATTATTGACTCACACCGTGTATGTATATTTATATTTTTTTTGATAACCAATTTTCTATATAAGATGAAGTGAACCTAAATTATTTTTCTACATGTATGCCACATCTAATACGACAAAAAAGCCCATCGATTGCCATTGGCGTCACAGATAAATAATTCAACGAAACTGGAGAAAATTCAATAATCGATTTTGATTTATAAACTACTTCTATTTCTTTGATGTCTACCGACTGTTTTTTTTACATTTTTTTAGAAAGGGCGAAGTTAGAATTAGAAAAAGGTATTTTTTTATTTTATACTCGTTGATCTGGAAAAAAATTAAGCACATATAATAAATATGGAGCTTTCTTTTTCAAATCAACGCAGGTCACGAATTTCATCTCTCCGATTTGGCTCAAATTTTGCATACGGCCATAAAATAAGGTTAGATTAGCCACATTACCTCGATTTTTCTCAAAAATGTCTGGTTGTAGAGATATTAGGGTGGGCCATTTTTTGATATTTTTCAAAACCAGAAAACACGATTCACTAAAACTGAAATAACTCGATATCTATAAAAGATAGAAATTTCATTTAAACGGCGTTTGAAAGAGCATTAAATTGTAATAGAGAAAAAGTATATTTCAATCATTCTGGTTATACCAAGATGGCGGACAATACAACATAACCTACAAATTATAAAAAACGCTATCCCCAAAATACCCCATCTTCGATTTTTTTTATTTTGTGGCTATTTACACGTATATAGTGGGAGTATATGCCTATAAAATATTGCGAACGGCCCGACCCATTCGTGGGATATATGGTCAAAAATGTGTAAAATTTGGTCAAAATTTTACACTTTTCGAAGTTCTAAATTATATTTAGTGATTTTCCCAAAATACTCGGTATCATATGTTTTTTATTTTGTGATTATTTACTTGTATATAGTGCGAGTATATGCCCATAAAATATTGCAAACGGCCCTGCCCATTTGTAGGAGCTATGGTCAAAAATATATAAAAAATTGGCCAAAATTCCGCATTTTTCGAGGTTTCTAAATTATATTTAGTGATTATTCCTATCTTCGTTTTCATTTTATCATAAAAATTTTATGGTTATTTATTCTAATATAATGAGGGTATATGACCATAAAATATTGCGAACGACCCTGCCCATTTGTCGAAGCTATAGTCAAAAATATTTATAAATTGGGCGAAATTTTGCATTTTTATGTGATTTATGTGATTTTCCTTCAGTGATTTGTTTTAATTATTCTATTTTTTTAGTTTACCGCTTAAATTTTCATATAAACAGTGTATTTGAAATGGGGAACGAAATTTTAAGGGGTGAGTCTACATCAGAAAGAATGACAAAAAGTTCCTATAAACATACCTATGTATGTCTAAAAATGCGTACTAAGGGAGCTAAGCCCCTTTGAAAGTGGCTAAAAATTCGTTTTTTTTGTCTCAAACTTTTTTGTTTGTAAATTTTTTGTAATTTTAATTTTGGAATATGATACCTTAGGTCAAAGTACATAAAAAATGTACTCCTGTTGTAAAACTATCTCTAGGATTAACCGTTTTCAAGAAAAAATCATTTGAAGGTGAAATTCGAGGACGAAAAATTAAATACTAAAATGTTAAAAACCGAAATTTCAATGATGCACGGTGAATGTGCATCATAAACCAAGAAAAAAGCCTCATATACAATTATTTCCAAAAATCAATCCTAAGGGAGCCATTTTTAAAGTGCCGCGTGGTAGCCTTAATTTTAAGGCTTTTAGGGATTTTTCTGCCTACATGTATAGAAACTTTTTTATTAGTTTTTAATGTAGAATAACCCTGCAATATTAAAATTTTGGATTTCAACATTTTAGTATTTAATTATTCGGGTTTTTTTGGGGATAGCGTTTTTTATAATTTCTAGGTTATGTTGTATTGTCCGCCATCTTGGTATAACTAGAATGATTGAAACATACTTTTTCTCTATTACAATTTATGCTCTTTCAAACGCCGTTTAAATGAAATTTCTATCTTTTATAGATATCGAGTTATTTCAGTTTTAGGGAATCGTGTTTTCTTGTTTTGAAAATTTCAAAAAATGGCCCACCCTAATATCTCTACAACCAGACATTTTTGAGAAAAATCCGGTAATGTGGCTAATCTAACCTTCTTTTATGGCCGTATGCAAAATTTGAGCCAAATCGGAGTGATGAAATTCGTGACCTGCGTTGATTTGAAAAAGAAAGCTCCATATATAAAAAGTCCAAACCGGGAAAATTAAGG
>CAUEHQ010000860.1:0-24838 GCA_958510825.1 Brachypterus glaber | reverse complement strand
GTCAAAACTAGCGATATGTATGTTTACACCAGAAGCAGTATCGCGTACGTTTATGTAAACAAACAAACAAAAAGATGATACCTTCATAAACATTGGTCTGAAATAACTTCATGAGGTAAAAGTTCTTTGTGGGAACCGACGGATATAAAAATCTGTTTTTCGGTGTTTGGGGCTCTCAATTTGGGGCTTTTTTTAGGACAACTCGTAAATATAAAAGTACATTGTTCCTTTTACCAAGCCAACAATATATTACATGCACAATGTACATATATTTTACATAGTGCCAACAAAATAAATACTAACAAAATAGGTATATTATATTATGTTCGTATTTTACTACACCGCTTTGATTAACCACAGGCTTAATTAACACAATTTATAAGTTAATCTGTCTCTGAACAAAAGATACACACAGAGCAAAACGAACAAAATTACTACACATAAAATGTAACAGGGTATTTATTAAACAATGCAAATGTATACTGTAAAATATTCATTGCTGGTCTGATCGAAGTAGTCATTTACCGGGACTCGCAAAGATTAAAATTAATTTTTTTTTTTAATAAATTAACACTTGAAACTAATTATTATGTCGACGAAGAGGTTTCAAAGTGAGTCACTTGGAACATGAAAACAGTTTTTAAAAATAAAAATTTATTTATTTTTTTTTTATTTTTTGGCTTTTTCTTATCTTTTCGAATATATATATATATATATATATATATATTTTTTGAAAAAAAAAATGTTTTTTTTGTTTTCGTGTTTCAAGTCACTCTGCAATAACAGCGTACACATTCGTAGGCAGTCCTATTAGTGTAATAATCGCGTTTTTACTAAAAAATAAGCTTTTTGCCCGTTTGACCCTTACCCCGTATGATGCAAGTGCAAGAAGTGCTTCTTTAAAGTTTTCCTTAAATTTTTTTTCCAGGTATATTATCCAAAATAAATATTTTTTTTTAAATTTCTCTCCTAGTTTTTGAAAAAAATTTAAAAGCATTAAAACCTCAAAAAATACCCATAAAAATAGATAAATTTAATAGCTATTATATACATATAACATAATATAATACATATTATCTAAGTATACTTAAAAGAAAAATAGTAAATGGCAAACATTGTTGTAACTTTAAAATTAATTATAACTACATACAACTATGTTATTCTTGCTGTGTACCACAAATTATTCACAATATATTGACATACCTTTGTATACGCAAATGGCGCATACAACTTTGTAACTCTTACCTGACGATATAAGGAAACAGCAACTGCTGTCGACAAGTTACTGCCTTACATACAATTAAGCTTGACTAGAGGCAATTCTAGATAAAGTAGTGCCCCTGCGGGCAAGCAGCAGTATACTATGAAAGGATATAAGCCCCCATACATAAAAGCTGCAACTTTAGAGTCAGTAGCGGTTCAAAAGCCCTTGTAAACCCTCCAAACAAATCAAATAAAAAGATAAGAAACGCCAGTTATTTTCTTTTTCCAGCATGCTGCAAAAAGTATTGGTTTTTACAACTGCAATAAGGATTAGTTTCTCATTTAGCCAGTGGGTCATTCTGGACCAACTGCTAACACATTAATTAATTTACATTGAAATGTTTGTTTAACCTCGTACTATTCTACTTAATTAGGCATTCTCTAAGTCCAGGACTTGTGTAAGCTAGTTGTAGAGGGAACATCCAAACCGGCTTTCACTGACTTTTGAACCAGTTTATAGGGAGTGTCTCGCCTTCGACAAATATCAATAATTAATTAACTGAAAAAGACAATCCGGGCCAGTGAGAATAGAACTCACGCTAGCCGGCATGTCAGTATTTGAATTAGATATCCTAACTCGCTCGGCTACACTCGAATTAATTTAATTCATACTCTTATTCTGAAATAAGAGGAAATTACGTTATTTTATACTTACATCTTGTCTTTTTATTAGTTTTTCAAAACCGCACTTTACTTGACTTTATTTTGAACTGACTTCTTTAAATCAAATTTCTAACTTTTCTTATCAAGTTGTATGTTTACCAAGAAGTAAATATATTTTATTGACATAAGACTACTTGGTCATTCTCTTAAAATTAAACAAGACTTTAAAAGTAGAATTCGTCAAATATTTGTGTCTAATCTTGTGTTTAGTGATTGAAACTCATTTCCGGTTGAAAGTTATTTAATAACTCGTTTAATAATATTACACAAGGTTACCCGACGTATGAGCTTCTACGGGCGGGGAGTGAGGTAATGTATGCCTTCTTAGTGGCAGTGGGGCGTCTAGACGCACACAGGTAAAAAATTCCAAAAAAAAACGGAAAAAATCATGAAGCCTCAAAAGTTGTATATTTATTACCTTATAGTGTTCTCTAAATGATGTATATATATATTTTTGAAAATGTTTGCGGTCTTGCTTAAAAAATTAAATTTAAGTGGTACATAAAATATCTTACACTTAATTTTTTTTAGGGCTGTATTTTTTAAATTTTAAAATATGGTACAAATATGGGGTATTACATCATAGAAAGGTATTATCTCCATGTCCGGACGCGTCGTGTCGCGTCCGGACGCGTCAGGTAAAAAAAATTAATTTTTTGAAAAAAAATCAGATATGATTTATTTTGTATATTTTTAGGTTTAAAACAATGAAATGAACCTAAACAATAGAAAACTACTAAAATATTCAAATTTTTCAATTTTTTTAAATTTCTTCTTTTTTATTTTAGTTTTTTTTTCTCGTTTGGATTCTAATGTGAGGTTGAAAAAAAAAACTTTTTCGCTCAATTATGTAATTTTTTATACTGAATTTTAATCTGAATAAAAAACACCCCCATTCTATTTAAAAAATTTAAGTTACCCCCTCTCCCGCCTAAGGGTGTGGATGAAAAAAAAATCTCCTTTGATAAAAAAGTGTCCCCTTTTATATTGAAGCTTAGTACGAAATTTAAAAAACCTATCTTATACGGTTTCTGAGATATCGACTTTTAACCTTTTAAATGGCCCACCCGGTATGCAGTGTGCCACTTAAATTTAATTTTTTACGCAAGGCCGCAAACATTTTCAAAAAAATATATTCAAATCATTTAGAGGACACTATAAGGTTTATAAATATTCAACATTCGAAGCTTCATGATTTTTTTCGTTTTTTTTTTTGGTATTTTTTACCTGTGTGACACGGGTCATTGGTCCTAGTTTAAGTTGAAAATTAACTTTATTTTGTTCGTACTTCGTCCTCGGTCCAAAATAATAACCGCCAAAAATTTTAAAAATAACTGAATAACCCAATATTAGTTAATGATGAGTAACTATTATGCATAAACTAGCCTTTGAAGGAAGTTTTTATTTAATCTTGGTTTTGAGAATTTAAAATCATAAACCGGTCTCTCCCTAAAAGAGTACCTAAATATATTCAAATACGTCATTGTTTTTCCCGTATATGTTTCTGCCGTGGATAAAAGCAGAAACAGTGGAATAATAGTGGTAAAGGAAGTTTCATGACTCCTCCTACAGTTAACCTCAGTGCTGTTGTGTTATTTACATATCTAACCCTTTCGACTCCCTTGGGACATTAATGTCCCCCACACTGACGAATTCAAAAAATTAAAAGATAATGTGGAATACGAACAGACAACACACAAAGTCATATTGTTGGAGACTCGGTTGGAGATCACCTTCTCGTAAAAATACTCACAAGAAAAAAAGTTTTTAAACTTACAAAATATATTAAAAAGAATATAATTCATACTATAATCAACCAATAGAAATTAAGAATTTGCCTAGTTACTAGTTTTATCTCAGCCATAATAAAAAAAAGATTTTATCACCTTATTGACCTCGTTACTAGGGTGTTCTTTCGTTGTCAAAACCAGCGTTATTAAGTGTTTTTTAATATAACTCTTTAAATATTAATATAAATTGGCAAAAATCGTTGTAGAAATGTTGAAAACGAAGAAATAGATGCTAAGATTGTTAAATTGACACCGAAAAATAAAATTACTGCAGTGTTAGTTTATGGTCTTTTTCGAAGTGAAGAAGTTGAAGTTCCTTCGGATTCGTTGAATCTGCAACTCGCTTTCACTCATTTTATCATCGATGAAAATCATATAACTTGTTATATTATATACGAATATATACTTTTAACAGGTGATAACATCTGTTTTTTGATTTACAGAAAATAGTATATTAAAGTAGGTACTAGTTTCAAAATAAAACGGGATTTTATACAAGCTATTAGTACCACAAAACGTATACAAAAACTTAAGCTAGGAGTCCCCTAAAACCTATACACTGCCCCGTAAAAGAGCTTTCCCATTTTCACCTCCGCGCGTGAAATGGATTTTTATATTATCAGATTCACTTTCAGCAACCTTAAAACCCCAATATACCAATTTTTACGAAAACTTCCAATTCAATCTCAGCAACATTAAAAACCCCTATAGCAATTTTCAATTTTTTGTAAAAATATTTATTTTTCGCCATTTGCTCCCCTTGCCGCACCCCAATGTTCACCAAAAACAATCCCGAGCGAGAAATTTTGGTAAGATACCTGTATGCCAAATTTCAAGTCTCTAGCTTAAAGCGTTCTTAAATTATCGTGTTGACAAGATTTCCCGGATAGATCGACAGATCGACCGACCCAGCGACATTTTTTTTGCTTGAAATTGATTTATATCGACATTAAAAGTCCAAACGCAAAATGAAGCAAAAAAAAATAAATTTTTGCATGAATACAAGGCTATCCCGAAATTTTTAAAATTTTCAAAATGGGAAAGCAAAATAAGTTTTCTATTTTTATATTATTATAATATGAATAATCATATAAAAAAACCGCCTATAAATTTAAATTTATGTGTCTTTATGTAGATGTCAAATTTCAAGTTTCTGGCTAATCTGGAACTGAGTAAAACATTGCATGCAATGCAGACAAACATTCTTGTTTAGTTGCAAAAATATATTCTATTTTGTTCAACTTTTAACAGATAAATATTTCCACTTTTCAGTGGGTCCCAGACATAAGCTGGGCACTAGCGGATAGAGCGTCTACACTATCATAAAATGCAAAAGAACTAACATTGTCAATTTTGATATCAACTAAAATAATTAGGTATATCTCGCAAATTGTAACCGACAATATTTTCCTTTTCTGGTGGTGGTCCACAAAGTGTTAAAATTATTACGGTCTAAAAGGGTTGCTGACTGAAATAAACAGGGTTCTGGTCCTTGCGATAATAAAGCTTAATCCGAGATCTAAGATTTTCGTAGCTTATAAGAACTAACATTGTCAATTTTGATATCAACTAAAATAATTAGGTATATCTCGCAAATTGTAACCGACAATATTTTCCTTTTCTGGTGGTGGTCCACAAAGTGTTAAAATTATTACGGTCTGAAAGGGTTACTGACTGAAATAAACAGGGTTCTGGTCCTTGCGATAATAAAGCTTAATCCGAGATCTAAGATTTTCGTAGCTTATAAGCAAACTTGTATCCTCCTTATTTGGCATTGTTTTAATTTACTCATAATCCTAAACCGACCTTAATACAGCGGGTCTTTGTTTAAAATAAAATTTGTTTAGCAAAATAAAAACTCAAAATATTATTCATTTTAACCTGATTTTGAAAATATTTATTAGACAAATCTTTTTTTGCAAACCAAGTATAAAGATGACTGAAAGATTATTTTGAAAACAAAGCACATAGGACCTTTTTTAATTATAAAGGACAAAAATAAAGAAAATATAATATAATATAATATAATAATTGGTATCTCAAATCAACCCTCACTAAAAAAACGAACATTTCGACGTTAAAAGTTTAAATGTGATACAGTGAAAAAAAGGATTCCGGTACGCAGTAATGGTTATTTTGTTAAATACCGTTAAAATTCCGAAATGCTTAATGTAATTTTATAATTTTTAGCAGTAGGTATTTTTATGGTAAAAATAAATTTGGGGTATACATATTGGCAACAAAATAACCTATTAGGCATACCGTAATTTTATATTACATTCTGAATATTTATTTATTTTACGAAGAAAATACTGAAAATTTATTGCTTTTTTCTAGTTCTACTGTATACCGTACCATACATGGAACATGTAATTTTATAAAAAAAATCGGTAGGTACATATGTAAAACGTAATTTTATTTTGAAACTTTTACACTTCGAAATTTTCGTTTTTTCAGTGTACACTGAAAGAAATTATCCCGTTACGCATTATTGGTTATTTTGTTGCCATAATTGATACCGATAAAATTCCGAAACGCTTAATGTTATTTTATAATTTTTAGCAGTATTTTTATGGCAAAAATAAATTTTCGGTATACATATGGGCAACAAAATAACCTATTATGCGTACCGTAATTTTATATTACATTCTAAATGTTTATTTATTTTGCGAAGAAAATGCTGAAAATTTATTGTTTTTTTTTCCTAATTCTATAGAATGGAACATGTAATTTTATAAAAAAATCGGTACATAAAACGTAATTTTATTTTTAAACTTTTATACTTCGAAAGGTTCGTTTTTTCAGTGTACTATAAATAATATTACTTTTTTATATTACAAACTAGATTTAGCTTAGCGCACCCGCAACAAGATCCGCTCTGGTGCAGGAGTGCGCTGGCGAGCTGGATGAGCTAGCAAGAACAAAAAGAGTTCACCTTATGTGGGTACCAGGTCACTGCGGTATTCCAGGCAAAGAGAGGGCGGATGAACTCGCCAGACTCGGTGCCGGAATGCCCTGCCTGGGTCCCGAACCAATTCTTGGTATCACAAGGAAACAAGTAAAGACTGCCCTCAACGTTTGGGTAGAAAGTCAACTTAAAGAACACTGGACCGAGCTTAGCGGTTGCAGGCAGGTAATAGGAATTCCTGACGAGTCCAAGCAAAGCTAGGTCGGTCTGGCTACTAGGAAGGGGCCGAGCAACTATAAGCCTCCTTACAGGGGTCCTTACGGGCCACTGTGGGCTTATGCGACACCTAAGCCTCATGCGGACGGTAAACGATCCGACCTGCCCTGGGTGTGGGATGGACGAGGAAACGCCTTACCACTTTATGTGTGAGGCTCTGGGCAGGCTCAGATAAGACATCTTCGGAGTGGTAACACTAGCGAAGGAAGAGTGAGCCTCCTAGCCTGGTCAGATTTTATGAACTTCATCAGAAGGTCTGGCAGATTCAGGAAGAAGGACGATAGGCAGCAGGTTGGGTAGGTTATCTTGAGGCAGACAAAAAGGGCCATTGGGCCTACTTGTCAGGCGTTGGAGTCTACCTACCGTTTACTACTACTACTACTTAATGTACAATTCATAGTGGTTATACCCTGGAAACTACAGTTTAGCGAGAAATCCGAACCTGGCTTGTCAACTTAGGCTAAATTGCCAACTTTTATCCTTTTAGCATAGTAAGGGTTGATTGCAAGCACTATGGCGATCCGCATTTTTGTGTAATGTTATGAATAATTTGTTTATTTTCAGATGACGAGTTTTAGTTTATATACTAAAAACACTGTCTGACCCGAAAAACTAATATGGTACGTAACACAATATTAAATTTTTTTGTAGGGTTAAGAAATATAAGATATATTAATGTAAATCAACCATGAAATGTTGGAATCCCAACTACAAAATGAAATGAAGTATGCACTTGTGCTGCAATCTCGTGAGGAAAATTAGGCACAGTTTTAAAGTAGAAAACATAATACTTAGAGACATTTTAATTTTACAAAATTAACGATAGGTAAACCTGAATTTAATTTAATTAGGGTACATAGTAAATTATATTACTTTATCATTATTTAAATGGTTAAATAAGAAATTTTAAATTGTAGCATAAAATAAATATTAGAAATAAATACAATTAGAAAAGGATATCTATATTTAAGTAAAAATATTGTCAAAAAATATTTTTAGTTAATCCCTCATTTAGCACACAACAAAAATAGCTGGAACATTAAATAGGCAAAGAAATCTAGAAAGATGTGTATTTAGATGCAATGTGCTTTAGGCAAAAAATAAATTTAGTTAGTTTAAAGCTTAGAAACCTGACGTCGCGACGCCCCACTATGCCGCCCAAGCCATGTTTTGGTATTCAAAAAGGAAAAACTAATTTCATAAATAGAACATAAAATCCCCCAAAAAACAATAACTAGACTATTCTGCGTTTTAAATATGAATTGGTTTCGTTTTTAGTTAATTAGGGTCTAAACGCAAGTTGATTTTCTATACCGATGTAAAATTTAATTTTAAAGCATATTCTGATGCGTGTATACCAAAATAGCATTTACTTACTTACGTTTGTTCAGTGAAATTTGGTAATATCATTATACTAACATAGCTTTAATGAATAAATATAATATTTAAGGTAAAATTATTTTTTAAGCCTTACTTTTATATTAAAGCCTTAGGCTATTTTTTTAATGACAAGTGCAAATATAATTTACAAATAGTTGCCCGCGCACTGACGCGCATTTCTAATTTTTATATAAAAATGTTCTTACAGAAGTAGTCTAAATAGTTTATAAATATTAGATAGCCAATATTAGCCGAAATGATGTTATGAGCATTTTTGTAGAAAAAAATTCAAATTTTTGATATTATATATGATCAAATTTGAAAATAATTGTGCACGCATTAGTGCGTATTTAAAATTTATACACCAAAATATTCTAATATACCCAGTTCTTAAAATAGGTAAATATTTGGTAGCTGAAATAAAATATAAAAGAGTTAGGAGCATTTGTATGTGGTAAAATAAGCATTATTCCAGGTAGGCTAGTAATTTTATTTTAAAAATCAGTAAGTTTATTCAATTGTTTATATTGGAAATGCTCCTAAATTAACATATATGAACAAAATATATTTAAACGTGGTTTTTTAAATACCTCTGGGCAAAAACACAGTCCTTTGAAGAGGACACTCTAAAATTTAATTTTTATTTAATATCTCAGAAACCGTCTAAGCTAATGATATGCATTTTTGCGTAATCTAATATATTAAATGGTTTTAAATAAATATTGTCCAAGAACAATACATTTATTCAGGGGCGTACGAATTGGGGGTTACTTATTTTAAATTTTAAATTTTACCCTTTTTGCCCAGAACCCTTCAATGTTTAAACTCAATTTTGACTCAAAATAGTTATTTATGTAAACCATTTAAGATTTAACTCACCAAAAAACTATTTTTAAACACTTTTTTTCTGTTTGGCCACATAGTGCGCCCCAAAAATCTGTTTCTGTTATGTATTTTTTTAATTTTTTTTTGAAAATGGGGGAATTATTCTTTTGTCGACAGGAGTTTTTTTATGAAAAGTTGTTTCACATCCGAGAATCGGACTGGTTATCTCTCGATTAAAAGATCGCAGTTATCACTACTACCATCACCGCTCTAAAAAGCACTTTAGTTTTATAAATCGGAATAGGTATTCAATTGCATTTATCTTCGAAAAACATCCCTAAAGGATAAACAAACACGAACTAGAATTAATTGATCTAGATAGTCGGTAGGAAACGAGCGAAAAACAATTTTAAATGAACCACGTTCGACTGCAGGTTTTGTTTCTTTTTCAAGCATATTTTTCACTATTGGCATAGTCTATTAGATTTTTAAACAACACTTTACATTGAAGCCGCCAGGATCAAAACTACCCATATTTATTTATATTGATAAATTGGAGTGGAGGAACAGCATTCCAATAATAAGAAGTGACACTAAGGTAGGGGAAGAGGCCCTAAGTTGACGAACATAAACTTGGAGGGTTTGTATAAAATAGGATTTTCATCTTGATTTTCATTTAAATCATTTTTTTTTTAATTTAGAATGTGGTAGTTTAAGTAATAGTTTGTCTAATTTATACATTTTGTTTTGTTTTAGTTATTTTCTTTAAAAAAAAAATAATTAAAAAAAAAATGTAAAATTAGCTTAAAACTTTTTAATAATGAAGGGTATTTTAATTTTCACAAAAATCACAAACCAAAATCTTTATTTTGGCTTCTTTTCAACTCATTTCATTGCAATAATTCATTGCACCGATCTCACTTAAAACTAACACTTTTGTTAAAAACTATTTTTAAACTTGTCTATATTTAAGTGGTCAAATTTTCTGTTGTTATTGATTGATTATAAATCTGTAGTGTGTAAATAAATACTTACTTACTTACTTACTTACTTACTTACTTACTTACTTACAGTAAGCATGGGCCCATAATTTGAAGCTAAAGGATTAAAACCATACCTCAATATCTTTACCAACCTTCGTCTATTAGACAGTCCTTTTCATTCGAAACATCTACATCGATATTTTGTGTGTGTATTATAGTATCGTCATCTTACCCGCATTTGGTATTCGTCATAAACTCATATTATTTAAATAATAACAATTATTGTTAAAAATCTTAATTTGAAACTTAATTTTGATTTAAAGTATTTAAAAACTGTCTTGCGACTAACTTTACTTTACTTCAGATGTGTCAAAATTTTAAATGTGTAACTAACTTCACCAGTGTTTATAAATTTAAAGATGGTGTCAATTTTTTCGTGGAACATAAAATATACAATTGTTAATAAAATAGGTAAAAATTGTGAATAAACTAGTATACAAACCTTGGCGGAAAATTTCATTTCCACCTCAGTATGTAATATACTATTCACAGACCACTATTGTGATATTGTGATACTATTCCTATTTTCACAGTAGGTTGCGCATTTGGTAACATAGGAAATTTTATGTTGGGAGTGCTTTCTGGTAATACTGTTTCCCTCAGTAACTGGTTTTATCTGTCAGGGCAATCCAAATATCATATGGTATTTGTTAATTACTAGTATTGGTTTGTTTTTTTTTAACAATTTTAAAGAGACCCTCATCCAGATTTGAAAATCAAAGTCAACATTTTTGCCATGTTTCACCATCTAGTGTAAAAAATGCTTACCATATCGGGTAACAATGGCTGCCATACATTAAACAGCCCCACAAAATAAAAAACAGTCTGGAGTTCTAATGAAGACTATGCTATTCCTACGCATTTTTTGACGCTGAAACTGAATCTGACATTTAAAACAATCGTGGACCCTCAAAATCTTGAGATATAGCGCACAGGGGTTTTTTTGTATGCATTCGAGCCCAAAAAAATCAGCAGGATTCCAATTTTTTTTTATAGAAATATTGCTAAATAAAAATGATTCATTTCATTACTTTTAGATTTTAAATATCTACTCTAGTTAATTTTTTACAGGCCCACAAATCCAAACTTTATACATGTAAACTAGTACATAGTTGTGTTATGGATGGCATTGTTTTACATACCGTGCGATTATAAAGTGCAGAACACTTTTTAATGCAAAACTGGCATTAGCGATGAGTAAAAGGCAAGAAAGCTGTGTGCGTTTTACTGGCCACATAGCAATCACATGGGCTTGTCGCGCACAACTCTAACAGAGGCGTGGCTTCAAACGACGAGTATTTTCTTTTCAAACTGATCGGTCCTTTATAATCGCACTGTACATACATATTTGTTCCACTATTAGCTTTAGAACATACTATTGTTTATCATGTTTTCAGACTGGTAAATCAATGTTCTTCACCTATAGCAATAATAATTTTTTCTCTCCTAGTAGGAGTAAATTTTATAAACAATTGATTTCTGTCACTTTATATGTTTTAGTTCTTTGTGCAATTTTTACTAATTAAACCCAAGAAAATAGCGTCAATTAACTTTTTATTTATTAAATATAATTAATTATATTTGTTACTAAATATTATGAAAAAAATAAAAAAAAACTAAATTTTTTAAACGCCACTTCAAAGTATTTATTTGAGCAAATGTCATTGATCAAGGCAACTTGATTTTTATGAAAATTTCAAGAAATATAATTTCTGCTAATAATTTAATTTATTATAAATAGTTAAATAGTGCTAGTAGTGAAAAAACTAATATATAAACTACGGTAGAGAAGACTATTATCGCACTCTTAAATCACTATTATAGCACTCTTATATCCATTGCTGCTACGCAGCTCGGGCTTTAATACGCTTGGCTATAAAAAATGTCTTCTCTACCTTGTTATATAATTACTATTAATATATATGTATAGAAATATAGTTTTTAGAGCATGCATACTCGAAAGTATAAGTATTAGTTTCTATCTGACCATTTTATTTTGAACATTCAGTATAATATTAGCATCACATTTCAAAGACTCTATTTTTTCCCATCTGCCATCCCTATTGTCCAAGCTTTGCGACTGGCAAAGTTTTTAAGAACCTTTTTCTTTTACTAGTAAATTTTTCTTTTAAATTAAAAGCTATTTTTTCTTGTGCTATTATTTGCCTAATAGGTATACGCTTTTCTTTTTTTCTGTATTTTGAGAAAGTTCAATAGCATAAAAATCGATCAAACATTAAATGCTTTTTAGTATTCTACGTAGTTTAAAATATTTATTTATCGGGTTCTTTTTCTTTATCTGCTTTAGCAGACACAACATCAAAATGCAGAAATGCTTTAAACAAGACAAATATCAAATATTTTATCATGAAATATTTAATTTTATGAAATGCATACAATGTTTATTTCTACATTTTCCTTAAAAAAAAAATAAATAAAAAAAAAACGATTCGACAAGTTAAATTTTGTTAAAATTCAGGCAGCTTATTTTCTCAATCTCCTTATTCAAATTTACAAAACTATGTAAGGTAAAACCTCCAATAGTTGACAGTCTAAGAAAAATTCTATATATAATGTTTTTTAATTAAAATTTAATCTAATAATTTTTTTTATATTTTATTGAATACATGTGTTTAGTTAGATGTTTTCTTTTTATATTAGTACTAAAATGTTTGAATGTGATAATACAAACAAATATTTTTAATTTTTTTGTACTCTGTAAAAATTGTTAAGTTGACAGGGGTAATAAATTGATTTACCAATAGTTGACATATAACATATCTAATAGTCGACATAACATATTTTTCTTTTATTTTAAAAGAAATATGACTTTAAAAGCATAATGCTTTAAAAATGTAACTTATAAATTACTGTTTTTATTAAAAAGAATGCCAGTAAAGTTATATTTTTATTTAAATTCATCAAGTTTTACAAAACGATATCAAAGCACCAATAGTTGACAGTATTTTAACCAATAGTTGACCTAAAATTTCCTATTAACTTTAAAGCTCTAAATCTTATCTTCTCTAAATGCTTTGCGACCAGAGGTTAACCAGAATTGTACAATAACTTACAAAACTGAAGTGAAGTTCTTAGCAAAATACGAAAAATAAGAGAGGAGCATTTTAGTTAAAATACTTTGATATATTTTATTTTTTTATTGGAATTATAAAAAATAACATTCATTTTATCTTAAAACACCCATCCACATTTAGATCTTAATTAAATGTGCAGGTGTCCACAGATCAGGGAAAACAGGGAAATCAGGGAAAAGTCAGGTAATTTGATCAACTGTAAAAAATCAGGGAAACTGAAAAAAAGCTGTGGTGTACATGATAAACTATTACTAAACCAAGTTTTTATTCATAGAGTTCTACGAATCCATAGATCAGTTTTACAGAAAAAAACTTGAAAAAAATAAAAAATCATAACTCAAAAATAAAACAGGATGTTCAATTTTTTTACGAATATTGGCTTCAAAAACTTTTTTTGTATCTCTACGTTCATGATCTGTACTAAAATCAGGGAAAATTTTTAATTTTTATCAGGGAGTTCAGAGAAGAATCAGGAAAGCATCATGAAAAAATCAGGGAAGAATCAGGAAAAAATGAGGGAATCTTAATTTGATAAAACCTGTGGTCACCCTGAGGTGTATAATACAGTATTTTAAACGATCCCCACGAGCCGTAAAATTAGCTGTCAACTATTGAAATTTGTTGATTTTTTAATCTAGTGGTTGACACCCCCTATGTAAAAAGCTAAAACTGTCTTATTGAGTTGTAAATAATCAGAAAAAGTTTGATTTGAACCCATAAAAGCCTGTAATTAAGATTAGCATGCATAAATACGTATTATTCACTAAACACTGAAAATTAAAAACACCCAATTTCTTAGCACTTGTCTTAAGAAACTGTAAAATAAATGCGAGCAAAAACACTTCACTAAAAAATTGCCTGCCATATTAAAACGCAACTCATCACGTGATCTTCAGTTGCAAATTCTAAGACTAGATGGTACTAGGTGCCCATTTATTATTTATTTCGCTTCAATAAATGTAATGTAATCTTATTTTAGGTTGTTTTATTTAAAACTGTCAACTATTGGGGTAGTGTCAACTATTGGGTGTTTTACCTTACTTCGAGTGTAAAATTTATGTAAAACTATATTATTTTTTGTATTTTATATCTTTTAAGAAAAATGTCAATGAAATTATGTTATTATTAATATAAAAAGTTAGAACGGAATAAATTAGAAAATGCGATTTTTTTTAACCTCACTTTGATTTGATTTGCTGGATGCAAAATACACTACTCCAAAAAATTAAGGGAAAAAGGCATTTTAAAGCTTTAACATTTTAGTTTAAAGATAGCGCGAGACAAAAATTTTCCATTTTTTTATTTTGAGTCCACAGTCTCGGGAAAAAATTTTTCAGTTGTTTTGAAAAACTTTGATGAATCGGTCCGAAAAAACGGTTTGATGGATTAGTTTAAAAATTCACATGGCTATTGGGGGTACATTAAGCTGTAAAAAACCTGGCAACATTTGTCTTTCCATCAATATTTGTAAAGTAGCGGATTTACTAAAATACCATAAAATAATTTTTTTGTACTTTTTTCAAATTAATGTTGAGGGTGAATCTTCGAAGAGTCTTCTAGAAGGCTTATTCAGATTTGGAAAAAGGATCCTTTTTCATTGAAAATCGGATATCTCAGCAAAAAATTGCGGTAGAGAGACAAAAAAAAAACACATTGAAGCTGAATAAACAAGCTAACTGACTTAGACATTGGTTTAACTGTATCCATTTTTTCTTAAATCTTAACAAAACTCTCAGAAACATTAAACTTGCGCCAAGTCGACTTGCACACATCCTGCTTCCAATAAACCAATATTTTTCTTAATGTCATTTAATTGATGTATTTCTAATTATATACTTAATTAAATTAATTAAATCAAATTAAACCCTTTATTGATTAATGATCAATGATTATGTACTTTATAATTGTTATAAATAATTTTGACAAATATTGTTAACATTGACAACTGCCTTGTTTGTAAACAATTATTCAGTTTACACAACTACATTTTCTATCTTGCTTTTTTTTTCGGATTCAACTGTACCTTGTTACCATTTGGGACATTAAGACCCCTGAATTCTTTAAGGCCTATCCAGAAGCTTGCATAAGAACATAAAACATAAGAATGCGATGCCGTGATTGGCTTACAAGATACATGGCGGCACATCAAGCCAATCACGGCATCGCATTGTTATGTTTTATTTAAGTATTTAAACAGATAGTCATGCCACCCACTTTTGAAATTAGCTGAAGTCGATTTTTTGTTAGTGTGTTGGTTTTTGTTTAAAAACGTCATTTTGAGTTCCAAAAATTCTAATCAGTGTTTTGTTTAATACCACATAATGTATAAGTAGTATGTTTGTATGTATGTATGTTTAGTTTTGTATCAATTTTTGTTCTTTATCTGCACAGTTGCCGGAATAAAACCAAAAATCAATATTTTTTTATGAATTATGCAAGTGAAAAGACGTATCATAATTGTTTTTTTCGTAACAAAACTAAATTATGTGCAAAATATAAGGTTAAAATGATTTCATTTTACAAAACTACATTTCTCTTATATATTATCATAAATATTAATATTAATAGGTATAATATTCCTTTCTGTATTATTAACCACGATTGAATTAACCGCAGGTATATTACGCACGGATAAATTACCATAACCCTAAAGCAATATCTTTGATAGAAGAGAAACTCTGCCTAGATTTACCCCTTTAATAAAGTGGGTAAATTTAATTTGAGGTTGCTTATATGATAACGATTGACAGTATTATTTGTTCAGCGGTAACATAAAGACAAACAGTGGATTTAATTAAACACCATATTCAAGATCTTAAATTATATTAAATTATCTTAATATAGGATAGGGTTAAGCATAATAATTGGGGTAATAAATTAAAATAATTTAAAGTAGATTTCAGGGACGTATACTCCGCGCATTATCTATCTGAGTTGATGATCATTTGTTTCTTGTTGTATGGTTGGCAGAATAAATGTAATTCCCTGTGTAAGGTTGCTATCAAGTTTCAAATTCATTGTCAATCAAAACATTATTTTGACGTTTATAAAAAAATTCAAATAATTTGCTTTAGCAAGAAGAAATAACAAGAAAAGTCCTTAAAAAGAAAACTAAAGCATCAACCTATAAATATTTTGTTTAAATAAAGCAATATAATGAAGTGCTCAATAAAAATTTTAATGTAAACGCTGTAAAAGAAAAATTTTAAGCTAAAATAATGGTGGTCTATAATTTTATTCGAAAAATATAATTTGAAGTATCGAACACCAGCTTAGGTAATGTAAAATTTTATTTTAATAGCACATTATGAATAAAAACCTACTTTTATTATAACTTTCACTTTTTAAAGAGATTTTTTTATTATTTTTAAGACCTAAAATGTCAGTCAATTTAACCTAAATGTTAAAAATTTGTCAAAAGGGCAATGGAAAAAAAAATATCACTAAAAGTCATTTTTAAACTACTAATCATAGCTTCCTTGATCCAATTTGTCACTCAGATAGATAATGCGCCGAGTTTAGTAATATAAGATTGGAGAGAATAATATAAGAAGTTCTCATCTGCAAAAAAGTTACCTATCACTAAAAGGTTTTTTATTTTATTAATTAAAATAACGTTCAAGTATTACGTAACGCAAATTTTGATCATTTTGGACCCCCATCCCCCCTATAACGCTATTTTGCTATACCATTAACATGGGCGTAACACTTCAAAATGAATCAGTATTTTATTAATTATTATTTATGTTATAATATATTGTTAGTGTATAGTGAAATAATTTTCCTTTCCCCAACGAAAGTCTTGCTTTAGAAAAAAAAAATTGAAAAATTTGTATTGCTTTTTGTATTCCGCCAAAAAAAATTGTGTCTGTCGGTCTGTGTGTTCGCGAAATTTGTGACCACGATAAATCAAGAAGCTTCGGGCTAAAGACTTCAAATTTGGACCACAGGATGATTATCCAAAGTTCTAGGCTGAGATTGCATTTGGTAAACATCGGATCGGTAAAAGGGTAAAATGGGGTAAAAACAATTTTTTTCAAAACCATATTTTTTTCAATTCATTTTTCGTTTTGCGTAAAATGTAACTTTTTTTGGAAAAAAAATTCTGAAAAACTTGTAAAATTTTGAATTTTTTATTTGTTTTTGATTTTAATGACCCTAGGGGAAAGTATTATTTTGTGGCAACAGTATTTTTAATCGGACCTTTCGTTTAAAAGTGTTAAGCTTTATAGATAGACAGACTCGTATTTATGCGACAGACAGACCGATATTTTTCTAACACCCAATTTTTTGACGTTCATGGCATAAAAAGTCCGAATATGCAAAAAAAAAGTTTTGTTTTTTCGGTCGACTTTGCTCATTAAACAATAATGCCCTAGAGAAAAAAAAGACGCCCTTTGGCGTTGTAAATATGCATTTTTGTAAAATAGTGATTAAAAATAATAACTTTATTTTTTATCTAAAATATATATTGAAGTTCAAGTACGTTATATAGGTACATATTATAATAAATTAGAAAAAACGTAAAAAAAGATCGGCCTAAACGACTTTTTTTATATTTGCCTAAATTTCTTCTTATGGCGTGTTTAAACAATGTATGAAAAAAATCAGGAGTCGGAAACAAAAAGTTAAAATTTGCAAAAAAGCACTGTGGAAATGTTTACAACGCGTTGGAACGTTTAAGCTAATACATAAAGTAGGTAAAAAACATGTTCATAACTCCATATTAAGTAGGATTTGAAATAAAGCTGCACTGAATGAAACAGACTGTTTCATTGATTGACACGGTGTTCTAGAAGAACTTTTAAATGACATGAAAACTTCCATTTTTTTTTTCTTTTTGGAATTTGTTATATGAGCTTTAATTAAAAAAATAAGAACAAAATATTAAAAATCGTTAGAGCCGTTTTTGAAAAAAATGTGTTTTTTAGTAAATATCTCTGATATGTCACGCTAACATACTCGGTTTGCCCTCGATGTCTCGGATTTTGACCAAACTTGGCATAGTGTTACCACTATGATACCTAATCACTCCATCCAAAAAAATTTCAACATGGTCCATCCGTTCACTATACTGGGTGTCCCACCAAGTTCTTGAAATAGCTTATCTCCGTTATTTGAAAAGGTATTAAAATTTGCAAAAAATAGCATTAAATCAAAGCCAAAGAAGATTTTACTGACTTATTCAAAACCGCCCCTTGCTTACCCACTCCCTTGAAACTACCCCCAACTTCTGTTTTTCAAATAGCACCCCCTAGTTCTTATTAAAGACTATGAAAGTGCACTTTATTCTGAATTCAACCATTTATTATTAAAAAGTGGTATCTTAGATTTTAAGGAGCTCTAAATAACAATTATTATTTATTAATAGAAGGGTGGTATTTAAAACAAAATTGAGAGTAGTTCCAGGAGACTGCGTTGTTATAAGTTAGTTTTGAATATATTAATCAACTTTCTTTTGGGTACAATTTAACGTAGGTTTTTGGAAAATTTTCTGGTTAAATTTAAAATGAAATGTGCTTTTATATTCTTTAGTAAAATAGGGAAGTGCTATTTAAAAAACTAGTTGGAGGTGGTTCCAAGAGGGTGATTTAATAAGGGGTAGTTTTGCATATGTCAGTAAATTATACTTTGACCAATTTATTTTTATTTTTTTTTTATTTTTTTTTAATAACGGAGATATAGCCCGTCTAAAACCTGGTGGGACATTATTATTAATAAATAATAATTGTTATTGGAAGCCCCTTAAAAGAATAAGATACTATTTATAATACATGGTTTAATTCAAAATGAAATGTAATTTCATATTCTTAGATAAAAATGGCGGTAATAGTTGTTATTTGAAAACCAGAGGGTGGGGTGGTTACAAGGGAGTGAGTAAGCAATGGAGGGGGGGGGTGAATAAGTCAATAAAATCTTTTTTGGCTCCCATTTAACGCTATTTTTTGCAAAAGTTTACCTTTTCAAATAACGGAGATATAACTTGTCAAGAACCTGATTGGTGGGACACCCGGTATCGTGAACGGATGGACCATTTTAAAAAAAATGGATGGAGTGCTTAGGTACGATAGTGGTACCACTATGCCAAGTTTGGTCAAAATCCGAGACATCGAGTGCAAAGCGTGAAATATCAGAGATATTTTCTAAAAAACACATTTTTTTCAAAAACGGCTCTAACAATTTTTAAAATTTTGGTCTTATTTTTTTAATTAGAGCTCATATAACAAATTCCAAAAAGAAAAAAAAAATGGAAGTTGTCATGTCATTTAAAAATTCTTCTAGAACACCGTGTTGATATTCCCTCATATATGGGTTGATTAGACAGCCTACTTTTAAGCTCAATGACGAGAAAGTTTCAATGTACACTACAAAAGTAGAAAAAGCTTAAAATTTAATGCTGGTTAACTAACCCTATAAAATTGATCTTCATCACCGAAAATTCCATTCCAGTCTATTTATTATTCCTGATAGTTGAGTCATAAATTTAATTAGTAAAGTCTCAAATTGCATTTGGCGGTCGCTGTGCATAGTGGGACGAAATACATAAAACGGCAAAATTCCGTAAATTTTTATATTACCATTTCCGACCCTTCTGATTACGAATATATCATAATAATAACACAGGCCAACAATTTTTTTTTTGTGAGTCTTGGATTCCAATATGATATTCCGATATATTTTTTCCCGCTGAAACCGAATCCGTAACGCCGCGTTCAGACTTGAGCTGCAGTGTGGCGGCAATAGTTCTGTAACCAATCAGAAATCAGTATGCAAATCCTACTACTACCAGTTCCCCTCTGCTGCTTGTTTCAAGCGGCTGCAGTTGAATTGGATTAAACTGCTGTAGTGCTGTTGCGCCGTTTTTTAGGTTAGTTTTTAAAATTGTTTATATTAAGTAAGTTAATATTAATATAATTCGATATACCTAATTATATAGTAGATTTATAACAATTTTTATTCTTTTGTAGTTTATTTATAAATAGTGGTATTTGTTTTACTCAACTTTTTTTTTTTTCGCCACCATAAATAAGTTACAGTTTGCAAATAAATTTTTGAGAAAGTCGCCATCGCATTGAAAAAAAAAGTAACTTTATAATAATTGTTTATTTATTCAATAAAACGTCCAATTTTGATTTTTAAATCAAACATAACCTTAAAAAAACTGCTGCAGAAACACTGCAGTGTAAATTGGCTGCATGCAGCCAAATTTACTGGCAGTGTTGCGGCAACAGTTTATAGTCTGGAGTGGGGATTGCAGCCGCCACACTGCTGCTCAAGTGTGAACGCGGCGTAACCCGTTTAACCCCTACACGTCAGGATTTCGACATAACCTCAAAAAACACTCGAAAAACTACTGGAACCGCTAAAATCATCTACTCTATACCACTTTCACCCCCTTCCTCCAAATTCGTAATTTCGTAACCCCATAATCCCCCAACCTCGGAATACCATTACTCCATAACCTCAAAACCCTGTAACCTCATTAAGTAGAAAAATCTGGTTCGGGAAAACAGAACTATTACGTGATATTTTCTTGTAGAACATAGTTATGAATAAGTAACTGTATAAACCTAAAATCTCATCACACCATAACCTCCTAACCCCTTCACTCCGTAACCCCATATATTATAACCTCTTAACCTCATCATCCTATTCTGTGGAGAAGTCCGGTTTGGACTTTTTATAATTATAATGAAAAATATATTTTTTTAATTAACTGACTTTTTTTTTTAAAAGGCATGACTTCTTTTTGTTGATGATATTATACTGTGATAAAAAAGCCATTATGCTGTCCCAAATATAGCGGAAGGTTTTCGAAAGCTCAGGAGCAAAGCCTTATCCACAGCCTTGCATAACCAAAAATAATGCATAACATAATGACATAATTTGCATAAGGCATAAGACAAGACTATCAATTCGCTATCATTATACATAAGCACATAAGATTGGTTGATATAGAAGAAAAGAAGAAGAGGACAAACATATGCCAATTATGTCATTCTATTACACAGTTTATTTCTAAATATTTTCCAAAATTAAGGAACCTTTAGTTTATTTCTAAATAAAGAAATAACAAGAAAAGTCCTTAAAAAGAAAACTAACTAACCCTATAAAATTGATCTTCATCACCGAAAATTCCATTCCAGTCTATTTATTATTCCTGATAGTTGAGTCATAAATTTAATTAGTAAAGTCTCAAATTGCATTTGGCGGTCGCTGTGCATAGTGGGACGAAATACATAAAACGGCAAAATTCCGTAAATTTTTATATTACCATTTCCGACCCTTCTGATTACGAATATATCATAATAATAACACAGGCCAACAATTTTTTTTTTGTGAGTCTTGGATTCCAATATGATATTCCGATATATTTTTTCCCGCTGAAACCGAATCCGTAACGCCGCGTTCAGACTTGAGCTGCAGTGTGGCGGCAATAGTTCTGTAACCAATCAGAAATCAGTATGCAAATCCTACTACTACCAGTTCCCCTCTGCTGCTTGTTTCAAGCGGCTGCAGTTGAATTGGATTAAACTGCTGTAGTGCTGTTGCGCCGTTTTTTAGGTTAGTTTTTAAAATTGTTTATATTAAGTAAGTTAATATTAATATAATTCGATATACCTAATTATATAGTAGATTTATAACAATTTTTATTCTTTTGTAGTTTATTTATAAATAGTGGTATTTGTTTTACTCAACTTTTTTTTTTTCGCCACCATAAATAAGTTACAGTTTGCAAATAAATTTTTGAGAAAGTCGCCATCGCATTGAAAAAAAAAGTAACTTTATAATAATTGTTTATTTATTCAATAAAACGTCCAATTTTGATTTTTAAATCAAACATAACCTTAAAAAAACTGCTGCAGAAACACTGCAGTGTAAATTGGCTGCATGCAGCCAAATTTACTGGCAGTGTTGCGGCAACAGTTTATAGTCTGGAGTGGGGATTGCAGCCGCCACACTGCTGCTCAAGTGTGAACGCGGCGTAACCCGTTTAACCCCTACACGTCAGGATTTCGACATAACCTCAAAAAACACTCGAAAAACTACTGGAACCGCTACAATCATCTACTCTATACCACTTTCACCCCCTTCCTCCAAATTCGTAATTTCGTAACCCCATAATCCCCCAACCTCGGAATACCATTACTCCATAACCTCAAAACCCTGTAACCTCATTAAGTAGAAAAATCTGGTTCGGGAAAACAGAACTATTACGTGATATTTTCTTGTAGAACATAGTTATGAATAAGTAACTGTATAAACCTAAAATCTCATCACACCATAACCTCCTAACCCCTTCACTCCGTAACCCCATATATTATAACCTCTTAACCTCATCATCCTATTCTGTGGAGAAGTCCGGTTTGGACTTTTTATAATTATAATGAAAAATATATTTTTTTAATTAACTGACTTTTTTTTTTAAAAGGCATGACTTCTTTTTGTTGATGATATTATACTGTGATAAAAAAGCCATTATGCTGTCCCAAATATAGCGGAAGGTTTTCGAAAGCTCAGGAGCAAAGCCTTATCCACAGCCTTGCATAACCAAAAATAATGCATAATAACATAATGACATAATTTGCATAAGGCATAAGACAAGACTATCAATTCGCTATCATTATACATAAGCACATAAGATTGGTTGATATAGAAGAAAAGAAGAAGAGGACAAACATATGCCAATTATGTCATTCTATTACACAGTTTATTTCTAAATATTTTCCAAAATTAAGGAACCTTTAGTTTATTTCTAATCCAAGTTTCAACAGCTTCGTATTTTGATTTTATTTTCAACATATTTTAATAAAAAAGACAGCATAATAAATTTTACAGCAACTGCAATTTAAAAACTGAAAACCACCATAATAACGAGTATTTTTTTTATTCGCAGCTGTATTTTTAATACATACATTACATGTAGATATTAATAAAGTTTGGGAAGTACGTGATTTCTTGTCCTACTGTTTTCCACGCTTAGACCGAACCTGTAATAAAAAAAAAGTCCAGTAATCTAATTATTACTGGTCTGCATTTAATTTCCGCTAGATGGCGCCGCCGATTAAAATATCGTTAAGCAAGATGGCAAGCTGGCTGAACTACGGTTGTCATGATCATGTCAGAATTCTGACTTTAAAGTCAGAATTTCAAAAAAAATATTGTTGTGGCCCTTTAACGCCTTCGTAGAAAAGAACTAAAAAACAAAGTATTATACATAGGTACTATTATTTCTCTTTATTTCTGTGGCTTTGTTCTAAAAGGGCCAATGTAAAATTTTTTGAAAGGACACACTAAGTCAAACATTGGTCATTTTAACAGTTTAAAAGAAATGTTTATAAAACACATATAAGCATTTGTCGCTTAAACTCTACATTTATCTTACAAGCATTAACATTGGTCTTTTTAGGTTATATAGATCTGAAAAAATGTAGTTCCGTATAACTCATAATAAGGAAGTAGTGACATTGGCCCTTTTAGAAACAAACCACATATTTAAATTTAAACATCCAAGTTTCAAAAAAGTCCTTAAGGTACTTTATTTTTAAATAAAAACAATTGCGAACAAAATATCATACAAGTCTCCCGGAAAATGGTACTTTTTCTCGACCTATAAATGGTTTTGGTACTTCGCGCCTCAGCCTAAGGTTTCGGAAAAATACTAATTTTTGAGTCGACCTGTAATCTAATATTTTTAACTTGTTCATTACCGTTAATAAAGAGAAGGACCAATCATTGTACAGTTGGACCCACAAAAAACGCAAGATTTAAATATTCTAAAATGTCAATTTTACTAGTTATTTTATAGTTTATTACAGAAAATGCATGCGAATAAGGTCGAATATTAAACAAATAATAAATAATAAATAATAAACTGAAAAAACATTTAGAATATTTAATCAAATCAAAAATTAAAACACAATATTTAGTAAATCTTATGAAAAAATAAAAATTTGAACTCTACTAACCATATAATTTATGAAAATTATGATTTTCGTTTAAAAAAAAGTTTTTTCCGGAGGTTTTTTTCGCTTTTTTAATCTTGGAACTATCGATGCGGCGACGGGCGATGGTTTTTAACCCAGGAAAATTTGTATTGTTTAAGGCATGCACCGCTTCTTGTAAATGGTATTCTCTCAAATAATTTAAGTAAATTTTCATCCTGTATTTCATTTGATATCTTCTTTCTTTCCGAGTCTGCACGCCCTTTCCTCCCCCATCTATTTTTTTTTCTTCAATCTTATTTTATCTTATTCTGTTTTCTATAATCTTAACACAACTCTCCGAAACACTAAATAACCTTGCCACAATTAAAGGTCTCTATAGAGATCACTAGCCACAATCACTTCCGTACATCCTGCTTCCAATATACTAATAGTTTGAGATTTCTTAACATTTCTTAACGCATTTTTAATTACTTTATAATTATTATAAGTAATTTTGACAAATATTGTCAACATGACAATGGCTTTGTTTGTATTGTAAGTATTGAATTTACGCAACTAAATTTTCAATCTTGTTTTTTTTTTTTTCGGATCCAACTGTACCTAATATACAATTTTTCAGGATGTTGCCGTTTTTTATTTATTTCAA
>CAUEHQ010000859.1:0-18017 GCA_958510825.1 Brachypterus glaber | reverse complement strand
TTTTATTGTTTTGTCGGTTTTTTATTGTTATCAAGTACTTGCATACCAAATTTCAAGTAGGTATTATATATTTTCATAATTATCTATTAAAGAAGTACATTAGCTAATTATTTTTAATTATGATTTTCTTCGTGCGACAAAATAGGTTATTTACAACATTTTCAATTCTCGTTTATTACTCGGCACTAGAATAACTATTTCTCTAATTTTTATTGCGCTATAGACTATCTGCCGACGTCCAATATATTATTAACTTTAATCACCGTCCTAAATTTTATATCACCACCATATAGCTTTTACCAGACTACGGCTCAAGATTAGGGTTTTACGATAAAGAAGAAATTGAGATTTCTCGTCTTGTCTCGATTTCAAGAAAAAGCCAAGAAAAGAGTGTAATTTAAAAACAATGATTTAGAGAAAAAAAGGCTTCAATTCTGTTCAAGTGACTAAAATAGTTGGCATCGATTCTGACTCCTATTTTGTTGCGAGAAATTTAAATTGACAGATTGGGATTAAATATAATACGTTGGTGCCTAGAAATTACAAATTTGAACTATTTTAGGATTTAAAAATAGCGTTAAAAATGGTGCATGACAGATATAGCATTATTAGTGTAAGAAAAATAAGAATGGCTGCCATTAGGGTAAAACCAAAAATTTGTGTGCTCAGAAGGCCAATGCTTTATCCTCTTCTCTAAATAATTTTTCAAAAATTAAGAAAATACCATTCACTTCTGTACTTATTCAAAACAAGGAAATCACTGTCAATAATAAAAATTTGTCTGGCCTACTTTGAGGATGTTTTGACGCGTGACACTGAAGTTAACCAACCCTGCAGATTGTTAAGTATCTTAAAAATCAAGTCTCTCTCTCTCTCTCTCTCTCTCTCTCTCTCTCTCTCTCTCTCTCTCTCTCTCTCTCTCTCTCTCTCTCTGAGATGAAAGAAGAAGAAGAATTTCCGCGAGTGACAATTTGAAATTTCGGAATTTACCGTAGTCGGGTTTTTAATTTTTAATGATTGTTATTTGTTCTTCGTAACGACATGTTATGCAGGGTGTGAAACAACAAAAATACCATAATTAGAATCTTCGTAGAAATTATGACAGGTATTTTATTTTATGACCTTATAGTTAAGTACACTCAAGAACTATTCTTGTAGAATAACTTTAAGAATCAATTTTTTTTTACAACAAATTGACCTGCTGCATATACAGGGTTATTCACAAATAAGTACGAGAAATTTAAGAGGTGATTCTACGTAAAAAATATATGAAAAAAAGTTCCTATAAAGGTTGGCCCGGAAATTAGTCCTAAGGGAGTTACGACCCTCCTAAGGGTACATCTAAAAAGCAGTTTTTATTTAATATTTCTGGAACCCTATAAACCACACTAACGAATTTTTGCACATGCCTTGAAATTGATAAAGGCTATAAATTCATGTAATTTTTATTCGGTATCTTTAACCAGGTACCTGCAAAATAGGGGAGCTATGACCCTCCTAAGTGTACATTTAAAATGTAATTTTTATTTAATATTTCTGAAACCCTATAAACCACAGTAACGAATTTTTGAACATGCCTTGATAAAGGCTAAAATTTCATGTAATTTTAACCAGGGACGTGCAATATGTGGGGCCAATGTCACGTTTTTGCTCCAAACTTTTTTATCTGCAAATAAAAATTACATAGATATACACTTACACCCTAGGGGGGTCATAGCTACCTTGGGACTCATTTCCGGGCCAACCTTTATAGGAAATTTAGTTAATATTTTTTAACGTAGAATAACCTCTTAAATTTCTAGAACTTATTTCTAAATAACCCTGTATGTGCCTGATAAGGGAAATAAAAAAGCCAAAATCAAAACGTGGGCGAATCAAATACTATTTTTCAATTTAATATGGTCTGTATGGTACCGAGTTCATTATATAAATATATATATGTAGATTTCTTTGTTTTTCATTCCTGATGATAACGATTAATATTCCCGAAACATGTAATTTTTTATAGCCAATGTAACTCAAGTGATCAAGAATATTATAATTTCTTGACGGTTAAAATTTTTATATTAAGTCTTTGTTTGACAGCCGAGCTGGCGAGGCTGTCAAAATGAAGACGCGTCTACAAATATTACAGCTTTACACTATAAAGTATAGAGATTATCATTTTTCCTAAGACCTAGTTAGTAGTTAGTGATTATTTATCACCCGTTGCCATCAAACGTCAAACACGAAACGTCAAATTAATAAAATTAATTTTAAAAGACAATTTTTGCGTTTTTTTATGTTTAGGTGTTAGATCGTAGGAAATATAGTAGGAGCACCTCGACGCACTTCGAGAGTTTTTTTTAGTCGGCTCCGCCTTATAAAAAAATAAGCACTCTCGTGCACTTAAAACTAGTTAGGAGACAAAGTAGACCTTGTTACACTATTCGCAGATAAAACCTGCTACAATTTCTTTACTTTGTCAAAACCTAATAAAATTTTGCAAGATTATCTTAAAAGGGTGTATCTAATTACTTTATGTACAAAAAAAAATAAAATGTTTTCAAAATTAATATTAAAAAACTTTTGGATTTTCAAACATAAAAAAAATCAATTATTTTAAATAGAATGCTATATTTTTTATTTGCTCATTAAATGTGGAATAAAATTCTATTTTTTTTTAATAAATTGTATTTTTCTACGAATATTTGATCCAAAATAAATGGATTTAGTGACTTTCCAGATAAAAAACAAAAAAAAAATATTTAAAAAATGACGAAAGATGTCAAAATTTGACAAAAACTTAAGATAAGGCACATAATTTAATGGAGAATCCAAATATGTAAAAATATATAGGGTATTCTATTTAAAAATCAAAAGTAGGGGTCTTTTCCGGTTAAACCGGAAGTGAAAAAAAAAAACTACATTATATGATATAATTCAAAATATGGTCTTACAGACAACCTATAAATTTTATTTTTTTATCTCTAAAAATAAAAAAGTTATAGGGGCCTTTGAAAAATACCCGGTATACTGTAAAATGCGAGGGGCAAACCGCTGACAAAGATTTCTTCCAGATTTTCTCCAATTTTTACACCTGAATTCCTCTGCTGTTTACCCCTTGGTAAAATGTTATTAGTCAAGCATGCGTATTTGACTCATACGTCAAGCATCCATGTTTGACATATGTGTCAAACAAGAGTCCACACGTTCCTTTTAAGCAATTTAAACGTTTTGATCGGTATGATATAAAGTGTTTTTTAGTTTTTTTTTTGTCAAAAGTATAGGGTGAGTTTAAATTTATATTATTAGTTATTATTATATGGAGTTTAAATTTATGTTTTATTATTAATAATAACTAATAATAACTAATTCATTATTATTATATTGCAGTATAATCCCACCTGATGCAATAACAGAACGCTGTATATAGTGAAAAGGTACTAAACGTCAGAAACTAAAAGTAAAACTCTTTTTTCTATTTTGCGACTCTTATAAGATCATAATCACACGCATTTTGCTTGTTCTTATAGGCCGATAAGAGGTCTCTACTTTTTTTTCTGTTGGGTTGGCAACATACAAAAGCCTATCTCTTGACGTTTTGCGTGCGAATGTCAATGTCGATTTAAAGTTTAATTTTTTACAAAATTTTGTGCTTGGGTTATTTTTTACCTTGTTAAAATTGTGGACTGGTTAATTGCAGTGAAAAAAGAAGAGATGATTGTAAAATATATCAAAATATAATTTGTTCTTAGAATTTTAAACATAGTGTAAACTGTAATGCCAACCCAAAACAAAAATCCCTAAATCAGTCATCAATTTAAATGTAAGTTTTTTAAATTTTAGAGCAAAATAGAAAAAATTGTACAAAGTACTCGTTTCATAACACGTTTTTAGAGCACTAGTACTTGCAGCGCAAGCGGCTCGTTTTCTAAACTTGTACTCGTGCGCTAAAAACGTATGTTATGAAACTAGTACTTTAATATACTATTATGTTAGTTGGACTAGTTATCAAAAGTGTTACAAGTTATTTTTAGTTATTATGAGTATAGCTTTAGGTTTCATAATGTATAGTGTTAATATAGTGTAAAATTAAGTACAAATACATTAATCATTACGATATAACCTAAATAAAAAATAAAAAATTTTACACGATATATTCGGTAAAAGTACACAATATATCTTGCATTATTACCGTAGATATCGGTAAATAAAAACAAGTTACAAGATATATCATTTAATTTTACACGATATATCATTTAATTTTACACGATATATGCTGTAATTTATTTTACCTTATATACCGTTATGATAAATTACAGGATATATCTGGGTCACAAAAGATGCCACGATATATCGTGTAACATTTTCACCAGTGTATTAAGGATGATGGTCATAATGTTTGAAAAAAAATCAACATTTAGCCTTAATAACAAGCAACTGAAGATTAATTGTAAATGTGAAGGCAATAAATTTATGACATATATAATTTTCTATTTCTTCAGGTTCTTTTAAATGGCCGACTTTATATGAATGCAGTTACATAAAGAGCACCCACTCTACACTTTTTAAGAAATATTTCTAAAGAAGTTTGGCACAAGACAGCCTTTTACAGTGTAAAATACAGAAATTTGAGTTAGAGCAATAGTACATAAATTTTAAGGTTAGAATTTTTAAAATCTCCGCCCATTTTCAATCTAGTAACTTTTGTTTTTAAATCTAGTGACTTTTGTTTTTCAATCTAGTTACATATTTTATAGTTTGTCATCCTAAAATAGGAGCGCCTATGTGCAGCTTTTTATGTAGGAGTTACAGCGTGGCCTTTGAATGGGACGGGTGTATCTTTCTTGGCACATTCCAGTGCAGCGAATTTGCCATCTTTTATGATGTGCCTTGTGTATTTTTGTTTTACCATCTTCTATGATGTGCCTAGAGTATTTTTATATTAATGTATTATGTACAAGTTAAAGTGAACCATATATCGTGTGAACTGTTGAATTTTAAGTTAATAATAATGGACGTTTGAAGATAATTTTTTTTGTGTTTTTTAAATGATAACTTTTTATATTAGCGTGGAAATTACTACAGTAGTAATTTATCAGTGATAGTGCGCAAGACAGGATACATATCCGATTAGTACTTGCGCACTGGAAACCTCATGATTATATAGAGAAACCCTGGTTAATTATTCGGAAGAAAAAGACCAAATAAACAGAGAGAGAGAGAGAGAGAGCTTTTTATGTAACATATTGATAAACTGCGCATGCGCACGCGCTGACCGTTTTTCAATATGTTATTTTAAATAAAAAACATTTTTTACAACAAAAAAAAACACCAAACAGACGCCAAAAAAACGTTAACGTAAATCAAGGCCCCCTTATTAAAAAAAAAGACCCAACAAGAAAAACCAAAACAAAATCCTGCATAGAGAGCTGCATTTAGGCGCTTGTACTAAAATGTCAGAAATTTGACAGACAACCGTTTTCAGCAAAGCACGTGTTCCGCTTTGCAGAAAGTGTATTTTAAATAGTTTTAACCATGTAAAAAGTAATAATATTGTTTTGATAGCATCTTCTAATCAGGTAATAGCTTAATTTAAAAAAACAAAAATAATTTTATACAAATTTTATATTCTAATATTGTTAACCTCTAAGTTTCAATTTTTTGTGTTCTAGATAACCCTTTGATAATGTTTTACTATAAAACGAAAGTACTCAAGGAATAAACAATTTGCTTTATTTGTGTGTGTGTAGTACACACTTTAAATTATTAATATTGAGCTTTTGGTATTCTTTTTGGTAGTGTGTAGAAATAAAGCAGTACACACTGTGTACTTAGCTACTGACATAAATTAATTAGTTATTATTAATAATAAATCGTAAATTTAAACTCCATATTATAATAACTAATAATATAATATAATATAAATTTAAACTTTTGACAAAAAAAAAAACTAAGAAACACTTTATATCGTATGGATCAAAACTTCTAAATTACTAAAAAAGTAAAAAAAACTCTTGTTTGATACATATATCAAACATGAATGCTTGACGTATGGGTCAAATGCGCATTCTTGACTAATAACATTTTACAGTATATACGCATACTGTAAGATTAACATTTTACTTGAAATAGCCATAAATATACTGTAAAAATTACAGTATATGGTACGTTTTTACTAGTGTACTGTGTTCTCAAATCGTTTGAATCTAATTTTGAGGTTTAAATTTTACAAATCTGGATAAATTTTGAGTAAAAAAAGGTTTCAAAAAAACAAAAAACAGAATATGAGTTTATGTAAATTATTAGCCTAAGTTACAAAAATAATAATGCTTTGATCTAAGAGAATTTGGCACTGTGTTCAAATACTGAGTAGGTTGTTTTAAATAACATGCCCTTATCTAAAAAAAACATTCCGCAAAAGAATGTAGCATTCATACGAAGAACTGATTATTTCGTTTGGAGAAATGTGAGGGTTTCTACTAAAATAAATTTAATTTTCTCCTTAATTGGGAGATTTAGCTCAATGGTCAATGGCATCGATATAGCCTGACACTGATCTAATGATCGTGAGTTCAAACCTCACTGGCGCCGATTGCCTTTTTCAGTTAATTAATAATTGAAATTTGTCGAAGGCGTACTCCCTAAATATATTGGTTCGAAAGTCAATTAAAGCCGGTGGTTCCCTCTACTACTAGCCCATACAAGTCCTGGACTTAGGGGATGCTTAATTAAGTAGAATAGTACGAGGTTAAAAACAAACAAAACAAACAACAAAACAAAATTTGCCCTTGGAAGAGCAAAACTTCTAAAGAATTTAATTCTTTTGCCTCAAATTGGACAGGAGACGCCTCAGAGGAATAATTTACATTTGTTTTTTTGAAGTTGGTATACCTGTTAACATTAGTTCAAATGAGTGAAGAATTGATAACAGATAATTCTTAATTTGAATTTTAAGATTATACCTTAGAGGAGGAAAAATAGAACCGTGCTGGGTTCCTAGCCACACGGGCATTACTGGCAACGATAGAGCAGATAAATTGGCTTCAATTGGCACTAAATTAGAAAATCCCATCCATATAAAAATCCACTGGCAGGAATTCCTTAGCATCGCAAAGAAGAACATCCACAACAAATGGAAAAAAGAATGGAAAGAATCACTCTCCCAAAAAGGTCAATTCTACACCACCCATACCCAACATCTAAAGCGACCTTGGTGTCTGGAAGCAACATTGGACAGAAGATCTATAACATCCTTCTTAAAACTCAGGAGCGGACATTGTCTGTCAAAGGCCCATCTTTTTCGAAATAAATTGGAACCCAACGCTGCTTGCACTTGTGGAGCCTTGCAACAGGATATCCAACACATCCTCCTAGAATGTCCCCAGCATGCACATAACAGTAGAATTCTCTATAGCAAACTTTCTACACTTGTAGGTAATCCCATCAACTTATCTTCAATACTTAGTTCTCCATCCAACTTACTAGTTCAAATAGTCGCAAATTATCTAAATGCCATACATTTAAACCCATAGCTCTTTCAACAACATCTCATTCAAACACTCCATTCATTCCTGACTTACTCCGCTCCCCGCTTACGTAAACATAGCTCAGCTAAAGTAGAAAACAAATTAGAAAAGTAAAGTGAAAGTTTCAGTTATTTACCACAGGCGGATATGGCCTAATAGAGCCGATGCCAAAAATTGGAGGAAGAAGAAAAAGAAGAAGAAGAAGAAGATTATACCTGTTGACATTTAAAATGCTAACTGTCAACCGATAGTTAAAGTACAAATGAAATATTAAATATAAAACAAAATCGTTATTTTCTACACAGTTGAAATTGGAAACACAGATATACCACTACAAAAAGGATATTGAAATGACCTTGGAGGGTAAAAGAGAATGGACTCAAAGTTAATAGCCAAATAGACCTATTTTTCAGTGTAATAACAATACAAATCAAATGGGACTTTTTTAACTGGCATGTAAGAAACATCTGAGGATACTTTTAATAACTGACGTTTGGACTATTCTTGAAAAATTATACACTATGTTAACGATTTAGTTGTCATTTAATCGAGTTTGCGTGTTCTGAAACGCAGGTCCTGCAATTATGATGAGACTCGCTTCAGTTACTGAATCAAGTTCAGTATCTCTATCTTTCTTCTTCTTTTCGCATTTCTTTCACCTTATCCGTCTGCTTTTTTATTTGTTTATTTTACAGGCATATCGTCGCTTAAATAATTGTTTGTTCCATACCATTTAATTTTGAAGAAGTTTAGTATATCAGTTTGAGAAATGTTATAATTCTTTTTGATAGACTTAATGTCATAAATTCCAGAACCCGAACCTCATTTATCGTGTGTGTCAAAAATCTGACCCCCTTTAACTTTTCAACGGCTTAAGATATCTTCAAATTTTAAAAACTTTAATAACATAACCCTAATATTTTTTGGTATATATTTCATATGTTTAGAGGGTACAATGGAGAAAGGGGAAAAGGAAGGGATTTTTTTAATGGAAATAGGCGGCCATTATTTTAAAGCTAATAAAATTCTCTAATACATTTTTTTAAAGGTGTTAAAATGGGAATTTTTGTCTAAATTTAAAAAAAAATCAACAAATTTTTGTTTATTGCTCAATTTCATAATTAATGAACGTAAATTATACTTTTAAACTAATTTTGAATGATATAAATGAAAATAAAAAAAAAATCGAAGAAAATTAAATTTCTTAAAAAAAAATAAAAAAAATAAAAAATAATGGTTAAAAATAAAATTTAATAAAAATAAAAATAAAAAATAAAAACGACACCACTTTTCGTTTAAAAAAGTTTTGCCCTGCCCCTCTGCTTCTTTTGTGCCCTAAACATATCAAATATATACTTAAAATTGTTTGGGAAATGTTATTTACGTGTTAAAAATATTAAGTTGATATTTTCAGCCTTTCAAAAGTTAAAGGGGACAGACTTTAGACACTTGCTGTATAAAACATATAAAAAGGACAAGAATCATAGTTTGCGGAAGACAACACTGTTGAACAACGAGCTTTAGATGTTTGAGATGATCGATTTTACAATTATTTTATTTCTTATGATTTAATTCTTCTTTTTCTTTGGTCCTATTTTTGGCTTTGTTTATCATATCAGCCAGGAGAGGGGTTTCAGGGTTTACCTTTTTCTTATTTTTTTAATTAGTGTAGCTTTGCTAACTTAAAGGAATGGGTAAAGATGGTATGCATGCTTAAAGGAAATTAGAGCTTATAGGCATTTTTTAAAATAGGTATATGGAACATCCAAAATTAGCATTGACTAAAAAAATGAAGAGGACTTATGTCCTTGCTTATTAAGATCTTATGCCAATTTAACATTTAAAAAGTCACGAACTTTGAAATGAAGTCGAATTTTTGTTAGTCTGTTGGTTTTGTTTAAAAACGAGCTTTTGAGTTCAAATAAATTTTAAAAATTGTTTTTTTTTTTATTACCACACATGATTTATAAACAAATAGATATTATAATTTTTTAGTTTTGTATTCGGTTTTGTTCTTTATATGCACAATGCACATCAAACCAAAGCAGTGAGTATGTGCCTGTGTCAACTTTTCGTCGTATTTTCATTAAAATTGTTAAATTGCTGCAACTGAATCTAACATTTTAACTTCAAAATGAAAATGTAAATAAATTCAATATGGAGTCAAAATATTTCAAATTTTTTGATGAAATTTCAGCCTGTGGATTTTTGGAGCCATAAGAACTGAATCTACCGTTAAAAGTTTACAATTCAAAATTGCTGATCCAATATGACGTCAAATTAAGTTAGTGTTTTAGTTTATTTTACATTTCGTTGGTCGACTTTTACCCCAGTTTCCTTAATTATTGTGTGCTTGTAGGATGTGCACTGGCACCCCAAAAAAATTTATAAACTATTTTATCCAAAAAAAATCGGATTTTTTGTAAAATTCAGTTTAAAAATAGATTTTTATTTAGAATTGTAACCTATAATGATAAGAGAAAATATAATTCTATTCGTATTTGGTATAAAATTCCAAGTTTGAAATTAAGTTAAGTTTTCTAATTTCCATGTTTTTAGTAGAGCTTAATCTAAAATGTGAGGGCATTAACATCTGCATATAGTAAGGCCTGTATTTTAATGTAACTTAGAAAAATGATTTATTTACGGTTGCTATTTAATCAACCTCGATTTAGGCACGTTTAATGCTAATTTACTTAAATTTATTACCGTTGAAATTACCGATTATCGCACGTCCCTTTTCCAATTTTCTTATTTATAGTATTTTCAAGACTATTTTACAACTTTTGCTTTCTCATTATATTATCAAACGAAAGCTTATATTTTTTTCATAACATTTCAATCCGTTTTTAGCAAAAAAATATCGCTGCCAACAGAACTTTCCCCGATACACGGTGGTTTTTAGGGTAATTATTTTGGATCATCTGGCAACCACGATTTTATTTTATTAATAGTACAGTAAACTAAGACAAAAATCGTCAAAAATTTATTGGAATTTGATTCAGGTAGCCGTGTAGAAAAATCGACATATTTATTGATAAAATATTTGGGATTTCAAGCCATCCAATTTTGAAAGGGTGGACCATTGTTTAATTAATGGTTTAATGTGGTTTAATCGGGAAAAAATCGTTTTTTTTTGAGGTAGTTCAGAGACTATTGCTAATGGGTATTTCAAATTTCATACACTATTAGAATACTAAAAAACGGTTAATTTGACGCCTGGTAAGTTACAATCGGTTAATAATTTGTTTAAATAATGCAAAAAAACGACCAAATTTTGTAAAATTTTCAAGTATTTTTC
Organism: Brachypterus glaber; assembly: GCA_958510825.1. Taxonomy (NCBI): domain Eukaryota; kingdom Metazoa; phylum Arthropoda; class Insecta; order Coleoptera; family Kateretidae; genus Brachypterus; species Brachypterus glaber. The sequence continues at coordinate 7,205 of CAUEHQ010000859.1, read as the reverse complement.
ATTCTTCGGGAAAAGCACAGTTTGGACTTTCAGAAAATAAGCCTTTTATGACCCTTACCATTAAAATTTCGTTAAAAAATACTAATTACTCATTTTTTTCCGTCGAGACTTATATTTTACGTATCTGTTTAGAGCAAATCGAATATTCATTATTTTCACCTTCAAAATGCCGTCTGAAAAATTGGGACATTTTACGGTTATGTTTTTTGCTAATATCTTTGCAGCAAATAAAGATATCGGTATGGCACTTCGAAATTCTAATAGCTGGTATTTTTACACGATCTAAAAGAAAATGCATTGCTCTAGCTCCAATAGAAAAATAAATTTTGAAAATTTTATCCATTTTTTCCAATTATTTAAACAAATTATTTACCGATTGTAACTTACCAAGTATTAAATTAACCGTTTTTTAGTATTCTAATAGTGTACAAAATTTGAAATACCCATTAGCAATAGTCTCTGAACTATATAAAAAAACGATTTTTCCCTATTAAACCATATTAAACCATTGTTTAAACAATGTTCCACACTTTCAAAATTGGATGGCTTGAAATCCCAAATATGTTATCAATAAATATATCGATTTTTCCATATGGCTACCTGAATCGAATTACAACATGCATTTTGACTAATTTTACTGGACTATTGACTATATGAGTGGACTATTTCTGCAAAAAATTAAAAAAATCCATCTGTTGCTTCGTTTTTTATAGATTAAAATGTTAATTTAATTGGCATAATCACAGTTCGTCTAAAAAAAATTGACTAAAATTTTCGTTTCCAAAAAAAGATTCGTATAAATTTACATTTATTGATAAAACTAACAAAAAAAAAATGATCGTGGTGGAGAATTTTAAGAAAATCGATTTTCTTTTGTTTTTCTTAAACGAATGTTTGCTTTTATTAAGATTCTGGCGTAAGGCAGCATTTTTCGAATAAAAGTGTAATTAATAAAGATATTCCATTTTAAATAAGCTTTCATTTTGTTTTCGAATCATTGAAATCGTTTTTTAAATAAAAAGTTATGTGTATTTAAATTTGAAAATGTATACTTTTCTTTTGTTTTTCGTAAACAAACATTTGTGTTTTTTTTTAATTCTGACATAAATATTATATTTTTTTAAACAGTTTTTTAACAAAAGTTGCTGTTTTTAAAAAAAGCTTTTAACTGTTATTTGAATCATTTAAATTAATTTATAAATAAAAAGTTATATTCATTTAAATTTGTAAGTATTTTTTTTATTTTGTGTTTATTTTGAAACAAAAAACTGGGTTTTGTATCATCCTGGCTTAACTGCCCTCTTTCAAAAAAAAAAAAAAAACAATAAACGAAAAAATATTGTATTTTAAATAAGCTTTCAATGGTTTTATTAATCATCCAAATCGGTTGGTGAATGAAAACCTTATAGTGCATTAACCCCTTCCGCTCCAGCCGGTTTTTCAAGGTAGAGGTCCCTATACCAGATAAAAATGTATGCGGAAAATCCCGTAAACAAATATCCAACTGTGGATATTGTGGTAAATTTTGCTATACCTACAAATATCCATACGTGGATACAATGGAGCGGAAGGGGTTAAATTCATAAGAATTACTCCCAAAAAGACGTTTTCCGGGAAAATTGGAGAGGGTTTTTTTACGGTGCAGTTTAATTACTCTTTTTAGGGATTACAAAATACGCTTTTTACTTTTTTTTTAACACCTATAAGCAGTGATGGATGAAAATGGGGATATTGGTGGATGAATTTCCCCTAAGTACCTACCCTAAAACAGGGAAAACTGTAATTTTTTAAACTTAAATAAATATAACTTTTTTATTTAAAAAGCGATTTAAATGATTTGAAAACCTAATGAAATCTTGTTAATTACACTTTTTTCAAAAAATGCTTCCTTACTCCAGAATCTTATTAAAAGCAAACACTCGTTTAAGAAAAACAAAAGAAAATCGATTTTCTCAAAATTCTTCCACACGATTTTTTTTGTTAGTTTTGCTCAAAATTGGTCACTAAATGTAAATTTATTCGAATCTTTTTTGGAAATGAAAATTTTAGTTAAATTTTTTTAGACGAACTGCGATTATGCCAATTAAATTAACATTTTTCTCTATAAATAATGAACCAACAGATAGATTTAAAAATTTTTTTTCAGAAATTGTCGACAAGAACTATATTAATAAAAGAAAATCGTGGTTGCTAGATGATCCAAAAAAATTACCCTGAAAATCCACCTTGTATAGGCAGTTCATAGAAAAAAAAAACTAAAAATCGTTTTTGTTTTAGTTATCGCGAAAATCAGCTCTCTTGCATATATGCAAGGTCCATAAAGGTGAAAAAAGTACAATTTTAAATTTTTTTATTACCGCAGGATTTTTCTCAAGAAAATCGGTTTAAGGCAAACAAAATGTCGGTCTACCGTTTGGTTGGACAGTCGATTCAGTCGATTTTCTGATTAAAACATGTCCATGTTTGAAAATTCTGGATAAAATAAATTCATGGTTCGTAGGGTTAAAAGTGATGAAAAAAAAATTATAAACCATTGAGACACCTGGTATAAGCATATTATTACCTTTATTTTAACCCGGTAATTTAAGTCATTTTAAAAAAACGATTGTCGCAGCCCACTTAAAATAATTGTTATACTATTATCTAGATAATGTTGTATAACAACAACTATTAAATCAACCAATTTATATTTTTTGTTCAAAACAATATCCTGTACTCTTGGAGACAATTTTCATAATATCGACACCTTCACAGAACAAGGCCGTATCTCATTTTCTTACCAATTTCAGCAAAGTCACATGTCAACCCAAGTAACACGCTTAGATTTTACAGCTTAAATTGGCTGTACCTCACATTTTAAACCAGCATTTAGCTTTATTTCGGTAATTTAATTTGCTTTATTTAGTTTTTTTTATTAAGCTGTTCTTAACACTTCACATCCACTGTAATAGCTATAATCTACTTGCAGCCAATAAATAGTACAAAATAAAACCACAGCTATTTGTGTTCTTTTTTATATACTTTAAAACTATATTAAAACAATTAAAAATAATAAAAGTTTAATGTCATTTAAAACCGCTTAATTTACATTTACATTTACATTTACATGTTTGTTTAACCTCGTACTATTCTACTTAATTAAGCATCCCCTAAGTCCAGGACTTGTGTGGGCTAGTAGTAGAGGGAACCACCGGCTTATACTGACTTTCGAACCAGTTTCTAGGGAGTGTCCGTTTCACTTATCGCCTTCGCCAAATTTCAATTATTAATTAACTGAAAAAGGCAAATCGGAGCCAGTGAGAATCGAACTCACGATAGTAGACTTGCTTAATGCTAGCATTATTGCCTTGAGTCACTCTCTCTTATTGTCAAAATGGTTAAAAGCGGATCTAATTCATTATCGAAATCTGTAACCTAAAATAATATATTTCATACAGGAAGCTTACATGACCTACAGCCTATAAAGCCGGCTAATAGATGGCCATGATGTAATAGCTTCGCCGTTTTTTTGCTTTAGTGAGATGAAAATCTAAAAAAAATCGTAACTTATGAAACTCTTTTGCTGTTAAAAACATAATATCCTGTAAATAACATTTATTGAAAATTTTTGGACGGTGTAAAAAAAATTTTTAAAAAAACATCAATGTATTTTAACTAATCTTCACTATTTTTGGGGTGGGTGAAATATAAAAAGTTTTTATCACCACTTTTCGCAATATCATCTTATTCGCACTTAAGTTATGTGTAAAAGTTCATATGTTATCACAATAAATAATACATTGTTATTTTTATCTAACAAAGATATTTCGTGAACAGAGGACAGAGTAAAGCTTATGACAATTTTATATTATTAAATACTTTAAATTTGTAATAAAAAAATTATATATTTTTATCGTTCTATGTTGGCAACAAGAAAATACAAAATATAGCTGTTATGTATCTTTAGAATGTTTGTAAAATCGATATTCCAGCTTACGTGAAACCCTCATAGCAACTATATAATGACTCTCCTAATTGGCCAAATGCTATCGATAAAATCACTTTAAATCTCGTTTACAGAAAGCTGTTACAGCCAAGCTAGCTTTAATTTGGCAACGGATAAGTAGTAGAGACACTTTAAAGCTACTTGTCTTACTTGGAAACACTCCTTGGAAGATCGAAATGTCTTGTAAAAAAATATCATAACCACAAAAAACTAAAAAATCTGTATCTGCCCCATTCTGTAAAAATTACACAAAAAAAAAACGATTGGTTTACTTATAAATACACTGAGAATACTGCAGTGCATACTAAACGTTTTTGCATATATGGAACCCCAGGAAAGTAAACATTGGTATATTGGGGTTTTTGAGGTTGCTAATCTGATAATAAAAATATTCTAACTCCACCCCCTGGGGGGAGGGGCTAGTTTTCGTGAAAATTCGTATATTAGGGCAAGTGAATCTAATAATAAAAAAAAGTCCAAAGTCCACCCCCTGAGGGACGGGGGTAGTTTTCGTGAAAATTGGTATATTTGTGTCTTTTAGTTAGCTGAAACTGGATATAATATTAAATTTTTTTTAAATCCACCCCCTGAGGGGAGGGGCTAGTTTTCTTGAAAAGTTATATATTGAGGGTGCTAAAACTAAATCTTAAAGGGGCCAGGGGCAGTTTTCGTAAAAATTAGTATATTGGAGTTTTTAAGGTTAGTGAAAGTGAATCTGATAATAAAACATCCATTTCACGCTCGGAGGTAAAAAATGGGAAAGCTCTTTTACCAGTAAAAGAGCTTTGCCAGGCAGTGTATTTTTTATTTTGTAGTGTCAATATTTTTAAAAACTATAGTCAGTTTTTATTAGCAATTAATTTTAACCAGAGTTCTTAAAAAAAAAATTATCACAAACTTTGTGTGACAAAAAGTCATCTAAAAAAATCCTCAAAAACACAAATATTTTTTATATACCTGCTATTAGTAAAGTCAATATTTTTAATAAGTGGCCACAGACAGTTTTCATTAGCATTTATAATGTATTGTTTTATTTTTAAAATAAATATTTTTATAATTATGGAAGATGCACGAAATGTAAATTAATGTTTTTAACGAGCAGTAATGTTGTACGTCGAGGGCTTTTTATTATTAGAATCATTAAGCATTAAGATACACTCTTAAAAATAAGTACGAAAGAGTCACGTCACTTTTATGTGAACATGTACATCAAAATGCTATAGAAGAAAAACTCTTTATGTATACTGATATACAAGTATTATAGGTGTTGTACTTAATTTCGGTTCAGTTTTCCCTATATGCATAAACACGACCATGAGAATAGGAAGAAATAATTTTGTTTTGATTCGATTTAAATATTAGTTTTAAGAGCATTTGATAGGTTTCATAAATTATAATATCAATCTGTACGATGATTAAAAATAGATTGATGGCATATGTACTTATATATGTAATTTAGTTTATAATTATAACAGATAAATAGTTTTTTTTTTAAATTAAAATAAAAAAGAAAATTTACAAATTCAAATAATATTGAAAAGGCTCTTAAAAGCCTTGTTCTGGTGTACCGCTCTGGACGGTCGCGAATTATGGATAGGAAAAAATATCCTCCCCCCACCTATCCTGAAATCAAAAAAGTTGCATAATTCATGGATTAAAAACATAAAAGTTGCATATTTCATGGCTTAAAAAAAAATAATAAATTTTTAATTTTGGGAAAAAAACGTTTTAAATTTTTTGGCTTAAAAATATAAAAGTTGGGATTTTTAAACCTTAGAATAAAAAAATTGCATATTTCATGGATTAAAAATATAAAAGTTACATATTTTTTCATGGGATAAACATAATAAAATAATACATTTTTAATTTTGGGAAAAAAGTGGTAAATTTCATTTATTAAGAATATAAAAGTTGGGATTTTCAAAAAACTTGCATATTTCGTGGATTCAAAATATAAAACTTGCATATTTCATGGGTTAAAAGTAATAAAATTATAAATCTTGTGAAAAAAGTTGTAAACTTCATATATTAAGAAATTTAAAAGTAAGGATTCTCAAACCTTGAAAAAATATTAATAATATTTAGACTTTTATGAATAAACTTTTTTTTTGAGAAAGGGTGGGACCTTTTTTTTTTAGACATGAACTTTTTTTTGTCGAGGAAAAAAGTTGTGTTTTTAGGCTAAAAAAAGTTGTAATTTTTGACCTCCTCCCCCCACCAAATCTCCCTCGCTACGGCCCTGATCTGAAATATAAAACTTTAAATTAGTAATATATCTAGAACCTTTTAACAAAACAGCGCTTCTTTACTAAGGGAAGGTTTTCCATAAAAAATAAATTAAATTAAATAGACAAACATAAAACCTTTTTACTATGGATCGAGTATTTCCTTTAGTAACTACCTACCTTTTTAAGTACCTATTTAATAATTCTAAGGTAATTGGTCTGGGCATGGTTATAATTTGTGAAGGAACTATAACATATGACAATCGGTACCGCAGAGTTGTTAAACCGCAATAAAAAATACACACACAAAAGAAAGTTATCGATAAATAAATTACATATTTATTAAGAAAAACTTGTCTTTTATGAAATATTTACAACATAATTGATATAGAAAAAGCGTTTGATACGTTAGGTAGGAGAGAAGATGTGGGAGCATTGACTGAAGAATAAGAATCAGAAATTCACGCGTGTGTTAAAGTTTATTTTCTATAACTTTTTAACAAATACAGAGGACCACTTTAAATTTGGATATAGTTTTTGACACTCTTACCAATTTTTTTTTAAATGCCGTAATATAATTGCTCAACAAGACTAATTTGTGAGACTAGATTTGAGATTCGCAAAAAGGCGAGTCCAACAAATCTTTTGTTTTTTTTTATTTTGGACGTAATATTGTTATCTGTCAAGTTATTGTTGTCTAGCATGAGGGCGAAAATGTCTTTTGTTTTACTCTCTTCCTCTAAAAAAATGAGTGTAAAATAAATATACTTTATGGTATGGCCGTTTACAAAGTTTTATTATTTGCGCAGTGTATTTTTTGTGTGTGTAATTAAGCAGGCATAACATAAAAGTTCTAAAAGGGCACGAATTGTATTGTCCGTGACTAGTTCGACACATGTCCAAACAACCAATTAGTACGAAAATGTTTCGTGACAAATTCGATAAAGTCGATTCTTCGACAAAATAGAACGGGCGCAGGGTTTGGTATCTTGCAA
>CAUEHQ010000858.1:0-62188 GCA_958510825.1 Brachypterus glaber | reverse complement strand
GAACCGGGGTCTCTGCGCCACGACACGTATTTTTCACATTTGTGATTGATATATGACGCAAATAAATCTACCTCCGGGTTACCAAGGGCTTGAGTTATTTCCTGATATGCATTCTGGGATAATGACCATTCCGTTTCGTCATTGGAACGCCGAGATTCTTTATCTGCATCAACATTATTTTTTGAACTTATATAAGATGCAAAAATCCAAATATTTCTACGCTCGCACCACCGCCATATCGCCCTTGCAAACTTTCCCAGGGCTGGAAAACGAATGCTGCCCATTCTATTGACATAAGATATGGCAGTGGTGTTGTCACATCGCATCAAAATGTTGCAATTTGACAAATCGGAAGCGTAGCATTTTAGACCGTAAAAACTGCTTTTAGCTCTAACAGGTTAATGTGGAGATTTTTCTCTGAGTCTGACCAGAAACCGTTGGTTTTTTCTGGTGCACAACACGCACCCCAACCGGTAAGTGATGCATCTGTAAATATCTCCAGCTGAAAACAGTCATCTCTAATTTCATTTTTGGATAAATAAATATTTTGTTCCCACCAGGACAAGTCTTGAGATAAGTAACTCGGAAGTGTTATTATTGCGTCATATTGCATGTTATTTTTAGCAAGTGCCAAGAACTTTTCTCTCTCTAGGGTTTTTGTATAGGCCCAGCCATATTTAACGGCTGGGTATGCTAAACACAGGGTTCCGATAAATACCGCGAGATCGCGAATTTTGCAGTATGGTTTTAGTTTAAAGAAATTTGCTCGATTTTTAATTTTTTCTTTCTTTTCTATAGGAAGCTCTATTGTCATTTTTATACTGTTAAAAATGAAGCCGAGAAATTTCACTGATGTGTTGGGAATCATGGAGCTTTTTTCTGTATTAATTATAAACCCTAGGGAGATCAAAAGTTCGCAAATGATTTTTGTGTTTTTGAGACATGTGCTAATCGATTCTCCAAATACCAAAAAATCATCTAAATAGTTGACACATAAAATTCCTTGTGAACGTAAGTGTTTAACGATTGGTTTCATCAACTTGTTAAAACAATATGGCGCCGGTGACAAGCCAAATGGCATACACGTAAATTCGTAAGATACACCCTCAAACTCAAACCTTAAAAATTTACAATAATTTTCGTTTATTGCTACTGTATAGTATGCATCTTTAAGATCAATGGTGGTCATAAAAATGCCACGAGTGATCAGTTTGACGGCTGTTCTGTGATCTTCCATTTTAAAGTGCGGTGTTGACACATACTCGTTTAGTTTTTTCAGATTTAAAATAAATCGTTTTTGACCATTTGGCTTGTCGGCCAAGAAAATTGATGAGATAAAACCGTCGCTAGATGGTTTACATTTTTTTACAGCCCCTGCGTTTAAAAGTTCTTCAATAGCCGAGTTAATTTGTTTAACTTCGCTTTGAGAAAACTTTTTATTTGAGGTTTTTGTATAGTGCGGGGGTGTTGATATAAACGGAATTTTGTAGCCTCTAATCCAGGACAAGAGTATTGGACTAGAGGTTATTTTTTCCCAGGCGTGGTAGTATAATTGCAGGCGTCCTGCAATTATCTTTGAACTCACCTGTTTTTCAGGCATCAACGCCTCTTCGCCATCTGATTCTGATGTGAGTATTTTTCCCTCGAGGGGTAATAGCCCTTCTGTGGTCTCATCTCTCCCCTGGGATAGACCGGGCGTCCCCTGTTTCCCGGTTTGGTACCGGTGGAAGCCTTGTACCTAGCTCCCCCCCTTTCTTTTTTGACTGACTAGAAATTGATGACTGATTAATGTTTTTTGTTGCTGGGCGCAGGTCTTTTCCAATTTTTTCGATTGCTTTTACGACCTGTACTTGAGTGCTTATATCTGTGCCAAAAAGCATCTCACCAGGTGAGGCAGTTTTTAAGACGCCTCTTAGTGGAGGGTCCAATAGTGGCATCAGCAGATTTTTTTTTAATTTTTGAAATTTTAAAAGATAAATTGCAAAGAATGCGCCCTGAATTAGATAAATTTTCTAGCAGTTCTGTCTCTACCTTTTTTGGTAGGTTTTCTTTGTTTTCCAACACAGTATTAATTGCGCTACCAATAGCTGTGATACCCTTACCTAATATCATTTGGTAGTTAGAGTGATCTGTATCTCTAGTAACATATGCCGTGGGCATAAGAAATTTTATTTCGGGGTTAACAGAAGGGGGTATAAGGAATTTAGCATTATTTGGGGTACTATATTTCCCAAGAAGTTCTTCGAATTTTTCGTTGGGAACCCCACTCATCATAATATGGGCCCATCGGGACGCTAATTCCTTATGCAATTGTTTTTGATCAACAGAGGGTTTTGATGGGTCTTCTCCTAATATTTCTAGGACGTCTTCCGATAATTCAACGTCGTTGTTAATATCAAGTACGTCCTCCAAACCCTCGATATTTCCAGGCGAGGTTGCGCTGGGGCAACGAGCACCTGAATTTTGAGCATCCGTCGTATCGTTTAAGACATGACCTGTGCTAGTATGTGATGCCGCAGTGCTTAGTACGGACGCACTTCGACTGCGGCCATCATCGTTCTCCACGCTCTGCCTACGTGTAGCTATCGGCGCCGGTGTTGTTGAGCGTCTTCTGCGTGGCGTGTTAGATCTGTGGCGAGGCTGAGATTTGCGTTCCCTACTTCGCCGTCGGCTGTGCGGCCTGGCTGAACGAGTGGGGGAACGGCGTGTTGAGGCTGAACGCCGCGTTGACCGGGATCTCGATCGTACAGCTTCATAGCGTGGGCGATAATTTCGCCTTGCTAAATCTCTTTCTAGCCGATCTAACCTTTCTTCTAAAATCCTTTTATAAGAACCTTTTTCTCTATCTGAGGATCTACTGCGATTTCTCTTTTTTGATTTGCCCATTTTGCTAAAATAAAACTAAAAAGGGGTGTTGTAAATATTAGTACTTACATGTAAATTAACACACCACAAAAACACAGTGTCACGACGGATGCACCAGAAACGAATGGAGGTGGTTGGGTCGGGGCGGGTGAGATATGAGGGAGTAGGGGAGTCCGTTTTGCTTTAAAAATAGGTGCACGATGGACGTAGACAGATCCGTACTACGAGTAATGTCAGGGACCGGATCTAGCATAATTAAGCTGGGTTTTAAGTACATACCATTCAATTTATGTGTCTAACAATACAATACACACCGGTAACAATATTTTCTTGTAACATTTTAAACTAGAAGTCGTAAAATGACTTCTAAAATTCAAAACTTCACTATATGATGCATAAATTCATCTGTGGGGAAGATAATTAAGCTTGGAAACGTCACTCGGTTTTAAGTACATACCATTCAATTTATGTGTCTAACTATATATATTGGTAACAGCATTTTTTTGTTATATTTCAAACTGGAAGTTGTAAAATGACTTCTAAAATTCAAAACTTTACTCTATGAAGGCGCAACTAGCATATCATTTCGAGAGGGGCTACAGCCCCAAGGTTTTTCACAATGTTTATTAAAATTAAATTTTAATACTGCATAAATTCATCTGTGGGGAAGATAAGCTTGGAAAAGTCGCTCGGTATTAAGTACATACCATTCAATTTATGTGTCTAACAATACAATACGCACTGGTAACAGTATTTTCTTGTTACATGTCAAACTATAAGTTTCTTAAATGCCTTAGAGATTTCGTGACAAAACCGTACAACATTATTAAGTTAATGTAAAATATTATCGAATAGACCATGAATTTATATTATGTAACCAAATGAGAATTTATTGCTATCTTAGAAACTTTACACCCAATATTATGTTTTATAATCCTAGGATTATTAGACCTAGATATTATATGTATAGTGCCAGAAATTTTTTTTGATATTTTACTTTCTCCAAGGAAAGTCTTGCGTTAGTAAAAACATTTCGAAAAATTTTTATTGATTTCTGGGCGTTTTATATCCAAAAAATATGATTTCCGTCAAAAAAATATTCTGTCTGTCGGTCGTTCAGTCTGTCGGTCTGTGTGCTCGGGAAATTTGTGACCACTATAACTTAAAAACGCTTCGGGCTAAAGTGTATTTGGACCACAGATTGATTATCCACAGTTCTAGGCTGGGCTTGTTATTGGTAAAAATCGGATTGGGGTAAAGGGGTAAAATGGAGTAAAAACAAGTTTTTTAAAACACGTTTTTTTTTTAAATTTTTAAATATTTTTTATTTTATTATTCTTTTTTCGTAAAACGAAAAATAAATATAAAATGATCAAAATTTGCGTTACGTAATACTTGAACGTTCCCTAACGACATGAAAAATGTTTTCATAAGAATTTTATTAAGGTATAACTTAAGCAAATTTATTGAAAATAACTTAAAAACCTTATTATAAAATACAAAATTAGCCAGGCATTGCAAATCACATAAGCTGTTCTGTATAATTTCATATTAGGTTATGTGAAATAACATTTTACGAATCATATTCTGTAAAAAAATATGTGATATAAAATTTTACGGAGTATATTCTGTAAAAATAACATATCTTAACTTTGAAAATATTCTTACCTACATTGTATGATTAAAGCGCTCAATAAATTACATAATTGATGAGAATTATTTCAAAAGTTAATAAATCCAATATACGTGTTAAGGATTTGTTAACTTTTGAAATAATGCTCCTCAATTTATCATGTAAAAATACCTAATATAGTATGTAAAACTTAAAAATATAGTAACAAGTTATGTAGTCACGAATTGGGGGTTATTTCGTGTGGGAGAGGGAAGAGGATAACCTAGGCGAACCTAGGTCTAAGTGAAATAAAACTTAGAAATACAATTTCAGGACATTACTTAAAAGGGCTTACCAGAAAACAAGCAGGATTGCTGAGGTGCTCATCGTTAGCCTCACGAAACGTTCGGTAAGATTAATCGTAACTTAATGATTATCCCCATACATTCGGAGAAGAGTTTTATGCTGTTTAAATGTTTATTATAAAACATTTGTTTATAATAACAATCGTGTTTATAATCGATTTACATGTGTACTACAGTTACTACAATTGTTTCAAACAAGATTGTTTTTATAAATAATAATTCAAGTGATGCTTATAAACAATCTAAGGACTTTTCGTGAGACTATTATAAATAATTCTGTTTAATAATCTACTTAAATTTATAACTTGCATTAATTAATTTAGGACAAATAAGTAGATTATTATTGTAAGCATAATTTAAAAAATAATAATTTAATTTATTATTTTTTGAGAATTATCTAGATCTTGACACCCCCCCCCAATCAATTCCTGCTGTCGACCCGACAGTAATTTCTTTATTTATAACTTAACTTATTCTATTTACAATACATAAAATAGTATAACAAATAATATTTATATTCCGCTGATGTGCAAATTCCGACTAGGTGTTCTCTATAGCCTTGTGCTACGTTGCATTTTCCAATGTTGATGTTGGTGTATGCCAATGTACTTTACTTTTGATGACTTGCATTTCTGACCTGCTTAACATTCGTTTTTGTTTTTCTTCTGTATAAAAATTATTCAAATATTTTTCTTCCCAGTAATTTAGGCATCTGATCCACATCTGCAGCTCCTTAAAATTATTTTAATTTCTCTAACTTCCTATAATTTTCTGTAATTCCTATAATTTCCCGGGATCTGGTCGTTTCCAATAGTTGCCTAGGAGGTTGCTTCGTATAGTGATTCGACATCTCTTGAGATTGATTCTTGACCTATCCAAGGACTTCGCAAAACTAACTTTTCTCCTATTGCGCTGCAGCTATGGCTGACCTGTGTGCCCTTTTGTATGACGTCCGAGATGCCCAACCAACGTCACTGGCACACATTACTCTACTAATTCTCATCACCTTCTTCTTCTTCTTCTTCTTCTTCTTCTTCTTCTTCTTCTTCTTGCGGATGTGGAGGGTTAAGAAATTTTTTTCGTCTGCTCTACGCTTTCTAGTTCCAATTCTACTCTACATTGGCCATTTTCTCTTCTTTTATCCAGTTTGTTTCGTAATTAATGGGGATGGTCCCTTCGTACGTAATTGTGTCCGCCATTGTTTTCCAAAATGCACTTGCCGAAATTTGCACCTGTCCGTTTGTGATACTTAGGGTCCTATTTTATTTATTTTTTCACTAGTCAGCGTCTTTTAAATTGTGTTTATTGTTTGTCACTAACACTTATACACAGTTCAACATTTACTTTCAACTGTCCTCAAATGGGTTGGTGTCCATGGGTCGTTGTAGGGAAGTAATCTGCTTACATGCACAATGTCTTTTTTGGACTTTTCACTTTCACCCATTCGTATTTCGTAGTTCACGTCACTCAGTTTTTTGGTAATGTAAAAAGGTCCGTACCACCTTAGCAAAAGTTTTTCACTTCGTCCGACTTTTCGCGTAGGGGTGAACATTTTCACCTGTTGCCCCACTGTGAATTCCAAGTTTCGATGGCTAGAGTCAAATCTTTGTTTATCGTACTTCTGGCGTTCTTCTATTGCGTCAACGGCTAGGGCTCGGATTATAAGTGCCTTTTCTCGTATTGCTGTAACTGTGCTATCTTCTGTGTGCTGCATCAGGTTCGCTTCTGTGGGTAATATTGGATCACGTGCGTAAACCAGCATAAACGGTGATATTTTGGTTGTATCTTGCCGAGCTGTGTTATATGCGAATGTTACATGCGGCAAATATTTGTCCCAGTCCGTCTGGTCTTCGCTTACAAAGTGAGGTAGCATGTCTGCTAATGTTTTATTGGCTCTAGGTATGCCATGTGAAGTCCATTTTTAAAGATTTCTCTAAAGGCGTTGTCGCTCATGTCTGGATCGGCCTCTAAAGCCATATTTAGGAGGTCAAAGTAATATGTTTTAATATCTTCCTGTGCACCCTGTTTCCTGGAACATAATCTGAATTTTAGTTTTCTTGTTACCTGTTCGACGCCGAATTCTTTGACAAAATCTTTTACTATTCCTTCCCATGTGGCTGCTGGCTTTTCATTTGCATAGTTATCATACCAACTCTCCGCTGCTCCTATTAGATAAGCACCGAAGTATAAAATTTTAAGGACATCTGTCCATCCGTTCAACATGGCACATTTTTCATAGGTCATAATAAAGCTTTTTGGGTTTGAACTGCGGGGGTCGAATGCTTCCGGGGCGACGAACTTGGGGGTTGCAGATCTTCTTTCTTCCTGCAGGGCTTCAGCGATTGTGGTATTTCCTTCAGGCATGGCTGCTGCGTTTTCCTCTGGTTCCTCCTGTGTGGTTCTAACTGGCTGTGCTGCTTCTCTCTCGACAATCCTCTCTACCTCGGGCTCTTCCGAGATCAGGCTAACCTCATCTGTCTCACTGGGTCTGGCGGTGATTACGGTACTTGAATGATCTGGTATGAACGTAACACCTAGAGCTTTAACACTTTTTATGCGTAGTCTTGTATTTTGGGAAGGCCCTGACATAACTTAGGAATAGGATAGAAATCATATTTTAGGCACAACATCTAGTCATGAATGTGGGATGGGTAGGGGGTAGTGGTAGTTTTACTCGCTTGAGAGGTACTAAAATTGCGTGTGATGACGCAACTAGGGATCGTAGTGGGTCACTTCTACCATGTCACGAATTGGGGGTTATTTCGTGTGGGAGAGGGAAGAGGATAACCTAGGCGAACCTAGGTCTAAGTGAAATAAAACTTAGAAATACAATTTCAGGACATTACTTAAAAGGGCTTACCACAAAACAAGCAGGATTGCTGAGGTGGTCATCATTAGCCTCACGAAACGTTCGGTAAGATTACTCGTAACTTAATGATTATCCCCATACATTCGGAGAAGAGTTTATGCTGTTTAAATGTTTATTATAAAACATTTGTTTATAATAACAATCGTGTTTATAATCGATTGTTTTTATAAATAATAATTCAAGTGATGCTTATAAACAATCTAAGGACTTTTCGTGAGACTATTATAAATAATTCTGTTTAATAATCTACTTAAATTTATAACTTGCATTAATTAATTTAGGACAAATAAGTAGATTATTATTGTAAGCATAATTTAAAAAATAATAATTTAATTTATTATTTTTTGAGAATTATCTAGATCTTGACAATATGTTATGTAAATTTCAAAAATACAGTAATTAGTTATGTGAAATTTTACATAACTTATTGTGTGATTGTGTGATTTTTATCTATGGATAATTAATGTTAGGTATGTTAATTTAATAACCCATAATTTCCATAATAAATTACAATAACCCGTATTAACCCATAGTAACTCCTAATAACCTATACAAATTAATATGATATATCATGGTCCGTAATAATCCATCATATGCTTAACCCAAAATCACCCATAATAACTCATATTAATTCAAAATAAGCCATGATAATAAACAATGACCATAATACCTAGAATAACCACATTAACCCATACTAACTCGTAATGGTCATTCGTTTTCGAGTTATACTGTTAACAGACCTACATAAAATGCAAAATTTTGCCAGAAGTAGTAAAAAGGCGCAGTGTATTTCTTTTGCTACACTCAGAAAACAAAAATTTAAATATTTGTTTACGTGAACTAAATATTTATTTGACTCAAATAAAATTTGTTACTCACAACCAAATCATTTAATTGGCCATATCCAAATAAATCCTTTTTATCAGTGCAGTTTGTCATTTTAATAAAAGTGAAAAAAAGTGAATAAGAAAATAAATATTTTTTTACCTCGACTTTAATTTATAACTCATTTATATTTTCGTAAAACCTCGGAGCGACGGTGTGGTAGAAAATTCCAACTGAAAAACTAGATATATTAGGTAATATTTTTTAATGTCGGAAGCTGTTTAGAAAGTACGCCATGCGGCATTGCAGTAACACAACTGCTCTACTTTAAAAATCCGACAATTTTTTTTTTGATTAATATATTAGAGAACATACACTCATAAAAAAATGATTAATTAAATTAAATATATATTATATGGGTCAAATAAATCAAAATTTGTACCTATACAAATCAAATAGAACTGAACTGTAAGGATCAATATGAAACTTTGTGTGCATATATATTTTCATTAATACTCTGCAACCAACACAGGTAAACCGACGTGATTTCTGCTAACCTTCCTCACCAGCATGCTAGCAGTATATAAATATTGATATAAAATGATGAAAAAAAAACCAACTGAACAGTTGCAAGCACCTTGTCAAAATATCGGCACTAGAAACTAATTCCAAACGTTACATAGAAAAAACGGATTCCTTGAATCAAGGACACGTGTCTTTGTATATGTTCAAAGCCATATTCTCTTGTTTCAAGGCTGGCATTTTCTTGAACCAAAGTCAATGTCCTTGAATGAAGAGCACGGGGTTTGGAATAAAAATCCGCGCTCTTTATTCAAGGACATTGACTTTGGTTCAAGAAAATGCCAGCCTTGAAACAAGAGAATATGGCTTTGAACATATCCAAAGACACGTGTCCTTGGTTCAAGGAATCCGTTTTTTCTAGGTATCAAATAAAAAGTTGTGTGAATAGGCAACCATTAATACACCTGCGTGTTCCATAATTTATTAAAGTTTGAAAATCTGTATCTCCCAAAACATTATATTCTAGCAAAAACTGTATATAACATTTTTTATAGGGCTTAAAAAGAGCTTTCATTTGAAATATAATTTTTTGAAATCGGTTTACAAATAAGTGAGTTATGCTAAAAAAAAAACATTTTACTGCTTTAAACGCAAATATCTCGAAAACAATGCATTTTAGGAAAAAATTGTTTATAACATTTTTTGAGCAAATCTTTCATATAAGTGCTAAATTAATAAAATAAAATAATAATTATAACCAAAAAAATAGGAGTTTTTCCCCATTCTTATCCCCTTACTCCCAATCGTTTACCCCCCAAATCTAATCAGCTTTTCGAAATATGATAAGAAATAATATGCAAAAAACCGCTTGTCGATACATTTAGAAATGGAGTTATCGATTTTACAGGCAGACAGAAGAACTCAATTTTTTTTACTGATTTCGACTCAGGAAGGTTTAAAACGTCGAAAAATGTGAAATATATTCAAAAATTTCGACTTTTCGGCGAATATTTCAATACATGTAATTATTTTTATCTGTTTACGCAAAAATATATTTTCTTAAAAAAAAATAATTTATTTATTTGATATCACTCAGAAAATGTATAATTTTAATACTAAATTTTATTTGTAAATACATATTTGTTATTTATATCGGCACTATTAGTATTTAATACTTTACTTGTGATATTAAATACTGCAATGTGTGTATTGTATACAAAATGTTGTCATACTAACAGACCGTGCTGGTACATTTGAATCCCCACGCAATATGTGTTTATTAATACTAGCATGTTATAGTAAAAATTACTGTTACATTTGGTAAAGTATATCACACTTATAGTGTGGTATACTTTGAGTCGTTAAGTTTTATTTACTAATCTAGTTTAAAGCATGTTACAGTGTTCAGAAAATTAATAATCGGTAAATAATACCAAAATTTTGATTAGTAATAATATAAAGATTGCAACCACACACAATTACACACTGATAAAATAATCGATCCTTTTTTACTTTTCTCTGTATTATTACTAATCAAAATTTTGGTATTATTTACCGATTGTTATTTTACTAAATACTGTAACATACTAGATCAATAAAACAATAACTACAACTTAAAGTATACCAAACTATAACTGTGATATAATTTACTAAATGTTACAGTATTAATAAACACATGTTGCGTGGGGATCCAAATGTACCAGCACGGTCTCTGTGTTAGTATGACAACATTATATACAATACACACATTACAGTATTTAATATCACAAGTAAAGTATTAAATGCCAATGGTGGCGATATAAATAAAAAATATGTATTAACAACATTCAGTATTAAAAATACGAGTGTAAAAATTTCAATCAGTATTTTATTTGACCAATGCTATTATTTTCTTGTTTAATTGAGGCAGCCGCCAATATAGTGTCATATGACAAAAAGTAAATGTCTTTCTATCACAAAAATTCTAGAAATTTCATATTATATCCATAGCCCCGCGAGAATCCAGTTATGGACATAAACACAGATAGATAGAAACACATACTATGTGTGTGTATGTTTCTGCTTTTATTTTCAACATTTATGACTCATAACTGGGTTCTCTCCGGGGTATGATAATAACTAATTTAATAACAGCGGCATTACCTCTATCTATTTATATTGGACAGAACAACATACACTTTTGGCTCAAGAGATAAACATTTTTGGTATAACTTGATGTGTGAGACCAATGGTATATTTCTATCCTAATAAGAAAATTAAACATTTTTAAGGGAATATCCACAGACTCTTATGCGAACCTTATATGCCTGCGCACAAGAATCATGAAGTCACGGCATCGTATTGTTATGTATTATGCTAGTTATGCGAGTCTCTGGATGTGCCGTAACTCGAGAGTTGCTATGCAGAACGTCGGGGCTTAATAGTAACTCAGAAGTTGAAAATGTCATTTTCTTATGAGGGTACACCAGTATTTTATTCACAATCATATAAAACATAAAATATTAGCAAAATAATTGCATTTAAACAAGTGTTTGGTTATATTGCTCTCATAATGACAACCATGAGGCTCTATCTAAGTATGAGGTAAAATCTAAAGCCAAAACAGGTAGGAAAGAAGCTCTTTTCAATTATTGGTTAGAAATAGTTATTTCGCGTGATTGCTGATCTCGGCTAGACGCCTCGATCAGTAATTTCCAGGCTTAAGCAGAAATCATTAATAAAATGTCCACTTGGGGGGTTTGTGGGGTAATGTACAATTGGCTTGTTGATTTTGTATCAGGCAGGCAGCAGGTGGTGAAACTAGGCAACGCCCTATCTGAACCTATTGATGTTACATCGGGAGTGCAACAGGGAGGGCACATCTCCACTGTATTATTCGATTGTTTTATTGACGATATTGGTGGAGCCCTGTTCACTTTCGAATATGTTATTTTCGCAGATGATGTTAAATTTTTCACAATCATTAATTCAATTAAGGATTGTTATAGGCTTCAGGGTGCGTTGAATAGGGTTCACGACTGGTGCATTGCAAATGGTATGAAATTAAACGTAGACAAATGTAAAGCAATGCAGTTTTATAGAAATTGCAATCCTATATTTGTTTTCCTATAATATAGATAACGTTTTTTTAGAAAATGTTAATTCCATAAGGGATTTGGGTGTGGTCTATGATAATAAGATGTGCTTTAACGATGACATTTTAAATCAAGTCAACAAATCTTCTAAAATGTTGGGCTTCCTGAAGAGGAACTTGAGGGATTTTAGGAATATTCGTTGTATTAAACAACTGTTTAAATCTTTTTAAGATCACATTTAGAATTTAATTCTATGATTTGGTCCCCTATTCAAATCAAATTAATTTAATTGAAAGAGTACAAGATCGTTTCCTAAAATTTCTTTCATTTAAAGCAAACGTCTTGTTATCGGGGACCACCACTGAATCCCGGAGGAATTATTTTGAGATTGAGTCCTTAAAAAATAGGAGAATTAGACTAGATCAGTTATTTCTATATAAGTTGATCAGTGGTATAGTGGATTGTCCTGAGGCGCTGTCGATGCTTAATTTCAGAGTTCCTTCTGTGAACAGATTATCCCTTACTTTCTACACGAATGTTCACAGAAGGAATTATGGAAATAATTCCCCTATAGACAGAGCTTGCAGACATGCAAACTTTTTAGATTTGGATTTTTTTACAAGCTTAAGTGCATTTAAGAGGCAACTTAATACCAGTGATTTGAAAAATGTTAGCTTTAATTAGTTATTCCGAATTTTTACTTTTTATATTAATAATTATTTATATATTATTTATTTAGTATTTATTGTTGTTATATTTATTATATATATATATATATATATATATATATATATATATATATATATTATACTGTCAAATTGGATTTTTCCGTAAATAAACATTATTATTATTATTATTTTGCGCTCGTAATACAAACAAGTTTTTTTCTGCGATCTAAAATAAATAAATTTCAGGCAGCAAATTTATAACCTTGCAAGGTCGCAGCACAATTTTTTTCCTACGACCTAGTTAGTGGATAGTGCTCATTTTCCAACTGTTACCATGACAGCGGTTGGAAAGAGATAATCAGCTGATTTTACATATCTGCTTTTAGAGAATGAGTAAACGTCAAACACAAAACCTCAAATTGACAAATTTATTTTTAGACAATTTTTGCGTTTTTTGGATGTTTGGATATCTATACTGCCCTAATGGACTGCCGTCTATTTAGATTAGATAAAGAGAGAAGTTCTACAGAAAGAGATAAAAGTATAATTATTATTGTTTTAAAATAAAATTATGCATATTTAAGGTAAAAGTAACATTTTAGATTATATTTTAAATTACTTTAAGGTAAGATATTTGTTTTTTTTTTAAGTAAAAAACTATTTTTTTTTTTAATTTTTACACAGCTATGTGTACAGTAGGTCTAAAGTTTCCTAGGGAACTTATGACCTATTCCTTAATTTGAGAGTCATTGATAATAAATACCCCGTTGTGTGTAAAGATTGTGTACTTGTTTTTGTGTTTAATAAGCTATTTTATGTATTCTTTAATAATTTTGCATATAATGCACATTTTTTGTTGCACTGTGATAAAATCCAAATATAATATTATTAGGGAATTTTCTTTTTAGGTCGGTATTGAAGATCTAAATTTATGTTGCCTAACGTGTTGGACTGCTGTCCATACGCTAGAAAGCATTTGTCGCCCAGCGACTTTTTGACGTCAACTCTGATGTAATATTTTAAAAACGCTGCTATGCGACAAATAGAGTTACTACTTTCTAGCGTAGTAGGGCAGTATAGGTACCTATACTACTCTAAAAAGTCCGACATCTTTTTTTCTAAAATGCATAGTATTCGAGATATTTAAAAGTTTTAAGTTAAAAAAAACACCCGGTATATAAAAAAAATATTTTTTTCAGCGTTTCGAAATAGAAGACAAGTTTGCGACACCCTGACTTCTTTTTGTGATTTTATCTAAACTTAATATTTACGACGGATTCTTGGCACCTATTCTACAGAATGTGTTCGACAAAACGTTATACAAGAGCGGATCCAGAAATCTAGCCATGTTATATCTCGATAATAAGTAATGGGACTCACACCATATTATTATACTATTCACAACGCCTGCGCTAGAATAGTATTATACGGTAGTTTTGAATTACCCAAAATAGCCAAAAAAAAGTCCTAGATAAAATATTCTTGGATACAAATGTATTTCATGAAAAAATAAGAAACTTTTTTTTTGCCCCTCTGTCTGTCCGTCTGTCTGTCTGTCCGTTGTCACGTTTTTTGTAGACACGATAACTCAAGAACAAATAATCCGATCGACTCGAAATTTTCAGGAAAAATCAAGTTCTATGAAGGAAAGATCCCTATTGTTTTTAAAAGTAATTTCCCCAAAAACAAAAAAAGTTATGGGGTTAACTTTAAAAAAAAATAAAAAATTATCCTTTGTTTTTATTTTTTTTTTTAATTATTCGTTTTTCGCAAAAAGAAAATTATATGAAAAAAAAATAAAAATTTTGAAAATTTTTAATTTAAATAAACATTTTTTTTAAATTTTTTGTTATTCAAAAAAAGACGTTAAAAAAAATATATACACGGTGTCCCACGGTAGACAAATCAGTCAAACTGTGGCGTTATTAACAAAGATATCAACATAAAACTTTTACCAGTCAATATTGACCTAATTATCTTCAATTGACCCAAAACAAAAGTTTTCTACTGTTTTTTGGTTTTGAGCTAGAGCTCCACACATGCACTTTTAAAAGCATAACAATACTTTCAAATGCCAAAATTAAAAAAAGTAACAATTTTTCTTTATCATATGATAGTTATTTTCACTAAAAACAATAATTTTCGATTTAAATTCTTAATTTTATAAAACCTTAAAAAAGGGCAATTGCATAATGGAATGCCCCGCTATGGCAAAAGAGTAGGATGCCTTGAAATTAAATTTTTTAAATAAGTCGTATATCATGACAATAAATGTCAAATTTGATTTTACATTATAATCAAAAAATTAACAAAGCAAGATTTTTATAAAACCAAGTTTTGAATGCCAAAATGATAACTTTAGAAGTAAAGAAAGAAATTATTTTAACTTATGGAGAATGTGCTCGAAATTTAAGAGAAACAACGAGAAGATATTAACTTGCTGCTTGATTTGAATCCATTTGAATCGTGGAAGACTCGCAAAGAATTAGAATTATTTGCTAATAATAGATTTTGTGAAATGGCATTTATATTCCCATGATTCTCTGAAGTTAGATGCGTAATTTTGACCTTTTTTCATCAGAACTGGAGTGATTTGGGAAAACCTAAGGACTAACATGGATGTATTTGAAATATTGTACAAAACAATTCTAATAACACTGAAAATATTCTAGAAAGGCGTAATATTTTGTAGATGTATGGAATTTGACACAATGATGAGTTAATTAATTCAAATATCATAAATACGTCTTGCGTTTCGAATATTAATAAATAATATTAATAATAACAATCAATTTGATATTTTAACTTATGAGAATTATTCTTAGTATCATTTAACTTTTAATTCCAACCAAAATGTACATAACAATAAATTAATTGACTAAATTGCCCATAATATGACAGTTTTTTTCCTTTGTTCTTCTGTATTTGGTCTAATTTTGGTCTGATTTGGTTCAAAAAAACAAAACAAACGACTAAGAACAAAAGCACGAAGTAGGACTAGATGAAGTGACCCTAATATGCAGGGCCGGACAGAGCCAGCCCGGGCCCCGGTGCAACTTTTTACTCGGGCCCCCATTTTTTCAAAACATAATTGTCCCATGCAGGCCTGCAGCTAAGGCACTGAGGGCCGAAGCGGCGCCCCCATTCATTAACTAAGCGCCGCAGTTGAAAATTTTTCCAAATTATGTTAATTTCTGACTGTTTTATTTTCATAGTTCAGCAAGCTTAAGTATGTAAAAAATAATAAAGTCTTAGCGCCGCAGGCGAAATTTTTTTCAATTTTGATAGCTATGGCGCCGCAGGCAATTTTTTTACAAATTTTAAGCTTTTGCAAGCTTGAACTAAAAATAATACGTAGGTAAATTAGCCCTAGCGCCGCGGGCGAATTTTTTTACAAATTTTAAAACACTAGTAACAGTGCACTATTATTTTTTACAAAAATCCAAAAAGGCTTAAGCGCTGCCACGGCGAAATTTTTTCTATTGTCCATTTGGAACGAGATCTACTTATTTGCTCATTTTGACGCCTTATCGATCTGGGGGAGTATAAATAAATAAACTGTTTATTAAAAACTTCTGTCGCCGGGCCCCCTTCGAGCCCGGGCCCCGGGTAATCTGTACCCCCTGCACCCCCCTGAATCCGGCCCTGCTAATATGAACCAGCTGCAACTTCATGCAACTGCGAGGGAAGGGGGTTCTTTACAAGCTAATTAATTATGTTTTTTAAAATATCATAATAATAAAACATGTTTTATCATAAGTTGTCCAATAGGTTTTATAATAACTTGCTTTACCAATACTTTCATTATGATATAGACTTGACTTAGTAAAAAAACTGCTAAGATTAATCTAAGATTAATCCAATCATACCAATTAAAAAATTTGATTGAGCGCAAAAAATCAAAATATATTATTAATTAAGTAATACACTCTGTAGTATAAAATACCCTAGTCCACAAGGTCCTTACTAAGTCTAAGTAAAAATCTAATTTATAACATTAGATTTGACATTTATTTTTATCGTGAACGTCATATTTGCAAACATTTCTTTTCATGGCATCCTCTCTTTTACGTTAGCGGGGTCATTCCATAATGCACTTACCATTTTTTACAGTTTTCTAAAATTAAAAATTTAAATAGAAAACTATTGTTTTTAGTAAAAAAAACTATCATATGATAAAGAAATTATATTATTTTTTTTAATTTTGGCGTTAAAAAATGTTATTATGCTAAAAAAAATTCTGTTTGTTGCTCTAGCCTAAAAACAGAAAAAAGTATAACACTTTTTTCTGGCGTAAATTGAAGGTAACTAGGTCTATATTGACTGGTAAAAAATATATTTTAATAGCTTTGATAATAACGCCACAATTTGACTGATTTGTCTACCGTGGGACACCGTGTATATATATTTTTTTTTTATTTTTTTTTTTGGTTTGGAATTGGAAAAAAAAAATTTTTTTAGTTTTTTATGATATGTTTTTTTTTTTTTTGAAAAAAATGATTTTTTTCAAAAATTGTTTTAAGTGAAATAACAGGGTCGACAAGACAGACTAGGTGAAATATAGTTTCAACTGTTTATTTACTTTAAAAATGTGTTTTTTAAAAATTTAGTTTTTGCGTGCCCCCGGTGAATGAATATTTCGATCCGAGCCGTGCTTAGAGAACGTTCAAGTATTACGTAACGCAAAATGTACCAAAATTCATACACTTCATACCTCGGTTCTCGCGTTATTCAAGGCTGTAGAGATTTCATATTTTGGCTACTCCCCCTAATATACCCCCTATTAGGGATGGAGCCAAAATATGAAATTTCTATAATCTATAATAACGCGAGAACCGGGGTATGAAGTGTATGAATTTTGGTACAATTTGCGTTACGTAATACTTGAAGGTTCCCTTATAATCAAGATTAGCTTTCCAGATCCGCCCTTGGTGCCGAACACAACGTTAATAGCCAGCAGTTAATTTCTGCATCCTACAGTCGCCTTCACCTGCTCCATTTAACAAACAACATATTAACGGCCCTATTAAACTACTAAACTCAATTACTAGTACTTATATGTAGTTATTTTATATAGCTTTAATAAATCGACAACTTTAACAATACAAAATATCAAAATATAGAACAGCTGGTTCTTATTAGAACAGCTTGTTCTGTACGGTCAAAAAACATAACTACACGGAAAAAAAAAATTATAGCTAGGAGCGCTATAAAACACATACCAAGCAAATTATAATCGCTTATTATATAAATACAAGGCTTTCTCTTACAATTATGGCAGTCAGTGTAAAAATTTATATGAAATACTTTAATTGTTTAGTGAATAATAAAATATAACAAATAGTATGGCATTTATAGCTTAAATAGATTTAATTATTGTCCGTGCTAATAATTTTTATAATATAATAAAATTTCTGTAAATTTATAATAGTGCCTGTAATAAATATAATCGTGTCTGTAATATATATAATCGTTTCCAATTTATTTTTAACATTATTAGTTATTGTTTCCCTTATAATCTATAGCTTAAATCACTATAATTTGCCACTGTTACCAAATATCTTATAATGTATAGCGCAGAACCCACTAATTTCTTTCCGTGTATGGTCTGTTTTTTCAAGCAAGATAGTAAATTAAAAATCGCACAGTAAATATTTTTACAACAGGTTGGAATATATGTTTGTGTATAGAATAGTTACGTTTTGTAAAATAATCTACGCAATATATTCGCACATACAATATTCCAATCTGTGCGATTTTTAATTTACTATCTTGCTTAAAGAAACAGACCATAGGCCGATACTATTAGCCCGTTTTTTTGCCAATGTCACTATACTCCTTGGGACTAGCAAGTTAAAGGAAGGAGTTTATAAAGTCAAAACGATCGATCGACCGAACGACAGATTTAGCGACAATTTTTTTTTGCTCGAAAATGATTTATATTGACATAAAACGTCATAAAAATACATAAAAATACGCAAAAACAATAGAAAAAATTTTTGCACGAAATTTTGAAAATTTTCAAAATGGGAAAAAGCAACTAAACATAATTATGCATAATTATAATTATTTTAAGTTAAATTAGACATAATTATGCATAATCATTCAAAAGGTTTTTTTCTTCGGTCGCCATTAGGGAACGTTAAAGTATTACGTAACGCTCCTAGGGGGGGGGGGGATCATTTTGAAGTGTTCCGCCCATGTTAATGGTATAGGAAAATAGCGTTACGGGGGGGGAGTGGGGGTCCAAAATTATCAAAATTTACGTTACGTAATACTTGAACGTTCCCTTACATGTCAATATCCATGGCCAAAAATGGTGCGCTTTAGCCGAAATTAAAAATATTATGCATGATCATATTTAGTTTATATTATCCCATACATAATTTGGCATAGGTTAATGTATAATTCTCATAGTGGGTTAAAATTCATACATGGTCAAAATCCAGACATGATCATACAAAATTTTGCATAATTATGCCTAATTTTAAGTAAAATTATACTTAATTATGCATAATCATACAAAAATATTTTTCTTCGGGCGGTTGCATGTCACGCATGACCAGAAATGGTGCGCTTTCGCCAAAATTTAAAATACATAATTAGCCATATGTATACTAGGGTGACCCACCAAAATTTCAAATAGAGAAATTCGGAGGTCTCACCCCTTAAATTTGTTCATTGTGGTAAGAGTATCATCCGTGATTTTTTTCAGAAGTCCAAACGTAGTCAAAATTTACGTTACGTAATACTTGAACGTTCCCTTACATGTCAATATCCATGGCCAAAAATGGTGCGCTTTAGCCGAAATTAAAAATATTATGCATGATCATATTTAGTTTATATTATCCCATACATAATTTGGCATAGGTTAATGTATAATTCTCATAGTGGGTTAAAATTCATACATGGTCAAAATCCAGACATGATCATACAAAATTTTGCATAATTATGCCTAATTTTAAGTAAAATTATACTTAATTATGCATAATCATACAAAAATATTTTTCTTCGGGCGGTTGCATGTCACGCATGACCAGAAATGGTGCGCTTTCGCCAAAATTTAAAATACATAATTAGCCATATGTATACTAGGGTGACCCACCAAAATTTCAAATAGAGAAATTCGGAGGTCTCACCCCTTAAATTTGTTCATTGTGGTAAGAGTATCATCCGTGATTTTTTTCAGAAGTCCAAACGTAGTCAGTGTGATAACATGTTAATCGAACAAAAATTTTTACCTGAAACTGAGTTCTTACATCAGTTAGGTATTTTGTTTACAAAAAAATAATTCTTTCCCTAACTTCGGTCAAATTTTAACCTAATATCTTTTGGTTTAAATTAACAATCATTTTTAATCTTTGGATTAGTTTTGGAGTAGTTAAATTGTAGCTCCGAAGGCAAATAAATAGTGTTCTTGAATGTACCTACCTGTTTTTTTTCGAATAATTTAAGAACTAATAAACCCATATAAAAAAATAAAAGCGCTATAATTTACACTAAAATACCTTTTAAATAATGTTACATCATTGATGTGTAACTTGTGCCATTATTATGAATTTTTATAGAGATGCCACAATTTCTCAGATTTTGCTGATCCAGCATATGATTTACAAGATATTTAGAAACCTATCTTAAAACTCAATTTCCCGAAAATGATATTTTTGGAGATACGACAAACCAATACTGGAGTGGCGTAGTGTTATACAAAAACATGCTTCTCTCTTCTAAAAAATAAGGATGTATTGTCGACAAAATTTAATGTCTATCGAAAACTATGCTCTTTGATTCAAACAGACTATTGTACTGCTTTCGTGCATTAATTTAACAAACCTCTCCAATACTACACTGCCGCACATTAAATTCCGGACACCTAAAAAATTGACATTTTTTAAATTCAAATATTTCGAAAACTAATTAATGGATTTGACAGATTCTTTTTTAGTTTTAAAGCTTAAATATTCTTTACTTTTGATTGTTTTAAGAATGATTATTTTTTTTTTCTTATTAACAGCAACAAATAATGTACAACTATGTTTTTTACCCCATCTTCTAGGACTTGCATGGTACGCCACTGAAACTGTTTATCAAATTATTAAAGTCTTTCTCATTGCCGCAGTTTTAATGAATATTTTCTTTTCTATTTTTTTACAATTTTTACTTCTGGTTTAGGAGATATCAGGATTTTCCTGAAAGTTGTAATTTTTTCAGTTAACTTAAAAAGTACTACATGAATTTGATTGATGCTTTGCTTTAACTTTGAAGCTTAACCGAGTTACGTTTTTCTTCTAATCAAGTTTATCAAAAACATAAATTGGGTTTGAAAAATTTGAGTAGAAGAAGCAGAACTCCGTCCGGCGGCAGTTCTGCGAAATCATCGTTAAGCCTCCGTCAGACGGCAATAAAAAATTGCCCCGGGATGAAGAAACTGTAGAAGAAGAAGTAAAAGACATGAGAGTAGAAGAAGAAGTAAAAGACATGAGCTTCAAATAAAAAACTCTGCTGATTTAGTACTTTTTAAGTTGACTGAAAAAATGACAACTTTCAGGAAAATCCTGATATCTCCTAAACGAGAAATAAAAAAGTAAAAAAATAAAAAAAAATATTCATTAAAACTGCGGCAATAAGAAAGACTTTAATAATTTGATAAACAGTTGCAGTGGCGTACCATGCAAGTACTAGAAGATGGGGTAAGAAACATAGTTGTACATTATTTGTTGCTGTTAATACGAAAAAAAAATTTTAATCATTCTTATAACAAACAAAAGTAGAGAATGTTTAAGCTTTAAAACTAAAAAAGAATTAGTCAA
The DNA here is from genome assembly GCA_958510825.1 of Brachypterus glaber. NCBI lineage: Eukaryota > Metazoa > Arthropoda > Insecta > Coleoptera > Kateretidae > Brachypterus > Brachypterus glaber. Next base: position 40,578 of record CAUEHQ010000858.1, on the reverse strand, counting down.
ATCCATTAATTAGTTTTTGAACCATTTGAATTTAAAAAAATATCAATTTTTTAGGTGTCTCCGGACACCATGTGCGGCAGTGTATATTTAATTCAATTAGTTCAAATTTTGCAAGTTGAAAATCAACCGTTACTTTACTCAAAATCAATTTTAAGCATGGTCTAAAACCACATAGAATACAATAACAGCTCAAAAATACTAAAATAAACTTTGAAAAGTTCTTAGAGTATCATTTCCACACACGTTGTTAAGAAAACTCTACCATAACAATTGAGATTTGAGCCTTAAACTTTTAATTTTAAACCTATTATTATTAATTTCTATAAATCTAAGTCTGATTAAATGCTTACTAAGCATAGCTTGGTATGGTTTTCCTTCTCACCCGAAAGTTATGAAACATAGTTTGTGCCTAAGTTAACCCGAATTAATGTTTATAAGATGATTCGATTTGATTAATGTTTAAATTTATCTTGCGAAATGTGCACTTGAAATTCGGGTCACTTTATCGGAATTCATCTGACTGAAAAATATGTTGCTATGGTTATGTCGCCTTTTACCGCACTCAATTCACAGCCGCCTACAATAACAAGTTTTCCAGGAAACAACAATACTGTATTATTTTAGGATAAAAGTGTGGTAAATGGAGTTTTTATTGAATTTTACATGCAGACCTAACTTACACGGTGTGCCTTAAACAAAGTTAAATGGAAAGTCAAACCACCCCGGATTTTTTGATTTTAGGTTGTTTTTGGGACATTTCCAAAGAGTTTTTGACAAAAATTGAAATCGTTCAAGAAGCCGTTTTTAAATAAAGTCATTCTTCTTCTTCTTCTTTTTCTTCTTCTTCTTCTTCTTCTTCTTCTTCTTCTTCTTCTTCTTCTTCAAATTTTTTTCTACGACACATCCTATAGCATAGGTACTACCCATAATACTCAATATAATCATGACCATTCACACGCCTACTTTGTTAATGTCCAAAATAAACGGTCGTCGTCGAAGGAGGTTTGTCTATTTGTGTTTTTATTTATTATGTTTATCTGACAATGTATATCCATCTTACGGTGGCAGTAGTACAAATAGAGATTTCTTTTTCTATTTTAAATAATGAAACACTATAGGAGCAACCGTTAAAAAAATTGTAAGGAAGTAACATTTTGTGCCATCAAAAATTTTTCTTTTTTAAATGCTATTACTCCTCTAATATTAAATTTAGGTGTTTCAACGAAGAATGCTTTTTTGCTTAGTTTTTTTTTATATGTTCTAAACCAGAAGTAAAAATATAAATGGCGTACCATGCAAGTCCTAGAAGATGGGGCAAAAAAAACATAGTTGTATATTTTTTGTTGCTGTTCATACAAAAATACTCTTTTTAATAATTCTTAATAAAAACAAAAGTAGAGAATGTTTAAGCTGTAAAACAAAAAAAAAAAGAATCAGTCAAATCCATTAAGTAGTTTTCGAAATATTAGAATTTAAAAAATGGCAATTTTATAGGTGCTCCGAATTCAAAGTCGGTGAGTGCAGTGTTTTTGCAGTCTTTAGGCGGAATATAAAGCGGATAATTCTACATCACAAAACATGGAAAAACAGCATACAAACGTAGATCTGGAAAGGAACCCTAAGTGAGTTACGACCCTTTAAAATTCTACTAAAATAAGGTACCCTTTGATTTACAGCAACAAGGTTATGCATGTTTGCAATTTATTATATTGAATCTATACAGAGCTGTGCCCAAAGGGACAAAATGGGTATTTTTTTGAATTTTTTGTAAAAAATAAAGATTCTTTGAATAAAAATACATAAGCAATGTTAAGAAATAACTATAGATTAACGTCAACTTATTTATTTATTTGTACATTTGTCTGTGTTTTTATTTATTATGTTTATCTGACAATATATATCCATCTTACGGTAGTAGTAGTACAAATAAAGATTTCTATTTCTATTTTAAATAGTGTAACACTGTAGGAGCAACCGTTTCAAAAAAAAAATGCAAGGAAGTAACATTTGGACCATTAAAAATTTTCCTTTTTTTAAATGCTATTACTCCTTTAATATTAAATTTAGGTGTTTCAGCGGAGAATACTTTTTTGCTTAGTTTTTTTTATCCCCTTTATTTTCCGCCAAAAGACTGCAAACACCGTTTATAGGATCAAAGGACTAATGCGTAAATTGCCGGATGTGCGAATTCAAGGCCGGCAAACACGTGTTCGAAAAAAAAAAGATTTTTTTTTGCGTGGCGTACATTCATACTACTTACCGTCCGGACATTTTGAAAAAGGCCTCGAAAAGATAAAAAATTGAATTTTATTACATTGTGCAAATATCAGTTTTATGACCGAAATAAGTACCAAACTAAAATAACAAAATAAAAATAAAATAAAATACTATTATTTAACTTTAATTAGGGACAATCAAATAAAAAATTTAATATTGTCAGTATTTTATAAAACTGTTATCTGCTAAGCGGATTTGCTTTAAAATTGGCTATAGGCTATAGGCTAGAATGAAGTCATAAATGGATAAATGGATGGTCAACAGAAAAGGGAACTTATTGCCGCTATGGAATTATACAGTGGGGGTTTCTCCAACGAACTAATAACTCTTCTCTCTAGAATACGCATACCGTTAATTTAAAGTATCACCACCATCTCGGTTTGTTTGTAAACAAATAGTAGGTATATTCAGGCCTGAACAATAAAAATAACCCGTAACTGTTATTGTTGTCTCTGTTAGAACAAGTTGTGCCAGTAAGACAGACGAATGTATATGTTGGTTACGTTTTTGTCAGTTTTAACGAATGAAATGCCTATTTTAGAGAGAAGAGTTATTCATTCGTTTGGTTTCCCAGACATTTTCATCAACTTTTATAACAAGTTGGGTTTTCATTCATACATTTTTTATGGGTGCTTTTAAAGCTCAAACATAAAAAGTACGTTTTAAGAAAAATCCCAAGTCTTAAAACACCTACTTCTAGGACATAAACTAAGTAACAGCATCTATTAAAACACAAAAAAAAAACAAACAAAAATGGCCAATTTTTACATCAATTTATAAAATCGCTTATACTATACTCCGTCCATTTATGCAAGATAGTAAGGGACGCGGCCCGTTTTACACCACAGATCGCATAAATAGCATAATTATGCATAAATCTTAGTGTATTAAAAATTTAACAGATGTCGGTACTGTTTTCCTGGAAAGGACCTATCCAAAAGCTCGCATAACAAGCATAGTACATAAGAATGCGATGCCAGGATTAGCTTGATGTGTCGTCATGTATCTTGTAATGGTTGTTATGCGAGCCTCTGGATAGGCCTTAAGTTGTAATTGTAACCTAAAAATTTAACGTTTTCCTTGTGTTCAATATAATTGACGTTTGTACATTATGTAGCATATGCTAATTTAGTGTGAGTGTATGAAGAATAAACAAAAAAAAGTACCTTTTTCAATACCATACAAAATAACATTAAGTATAAGCATTTTTTTATGTAACTTTCTCTTCTTTTATTAGCTTTAACGACCGTCAATCATTGTCATGTTATATGTTAAAAGGTAAGAGTTTTTAACCAATGATGTATCTTAAAAATTGCGGGAATTTTAAACTACTATCTTGCATAATTGAACGGACTATATATACTATAAGCGACAAGATATCCCCTTTTCTGGCGGAAGTGCACATTTATAATGCATCCTAATATCTATGTGGTGTGCAGTATTGTAGTTGCATGTAAATTTAGTACTTAGTATACCTGATTATAAGGTTAATGATCAATTAAATTTATTACACTGCTTCGGCCGTTATGCAATTTAATTAGCGAATTATTTCAATCATGGACTAACCGAAGACTACGTGGAAAAAGGGTCTATGTCACATTTTTTTTTTGACATTAAAAATACCAACTTATTAGAAACAACGAGCGCTGTAGCGTCTTAAAAGTTGATTATCTGTTTTTTGAAAATCCTGTGACATAGCCTTTTAAAGGAATTAGAACTTTTATCTATATTATTAATTATTTTTAGTTTTTTAGCTTTCTAAAGCTTTAAAAAGTTCAAAAATAGCTGGATAGAGCCTATTTTAATAAAATAATATTTAATTTTCTACAATATTAAGATGCAATTGTTTTTTATTAAATAGTTATTCGACAGATAAAAAAATGTAATGTTTTAAAGTTAATTTTATGTCATGAATCATGACTCATGATCTGCTACCTACTTTAAGAAAACTCAAATTATTTCAGCTGGATCATGCAAGTTCCTGTCTAACATATCACAGGAAATAGTTATAATTGGTCAAAAATATTTTTTTTATGTTTAAAATTAAATTAAATTTTAAGGCCCACCGATATATATATATATATATATTTTTTGATTTAAAGTAATTGTATCTCTAGGGAATATTTGTTTAAACACGACATATTTTATGTTTTAAACATTGATAAAAGTACGAAAGGATGTACAATTTTAAAGACAATTTTACAAACAATATATAGGCCAATCAAAAACTTGCATTTTTAGTTTCTTGACCAATCAGATCAAAATGAATCTGATAATTTTTGAACAAGTACAATTATCAATGGGTTACTATGGAAACAAGAAACTGACAGTTACTGACATCTTAATAAATGTTATATTTTATTTCTTTTCAGTTAAAAACTAAACTTTTTAAACAAAAACATGAATGATCTTTATTTAAATGCTAAAATATATGATAACAACTATTTTATTGGAATAATCTCAAGCATAAAGTATCCCTTAAGCAAAGTTCAGATTTGTCAACATTCGCTTACAAGTGAACATCATGGTTTTAAAAAGCGCGACAAATCTGAGATTTTAATTTTTAATTAAGTTGTAAAGTAATATTGTTGTTTAGTTCATAAATTTTTAATTTAAATATGAAACAATATTAAACATGGTAAAATTATATACTTCCTTATTTTTTTGTGAAATAGTATTTCAAAATACCATTCGTGCATGTTGAATTATAATATTTTTTTTTCTGTATATATTTTCGTCAAAATTCCTCGACCTGGGGTCTCGGAATTTTGTAACACGAAAAATGCACACAAACAATTGCCAAGCAAAATATTTTTTATGCAATACATACAGATAATAAGACAATTACCAGCTTTATTTTAAACAGATAAACTCAATAATAACCCCCGCGTGGCTTTTACTTTATTGAGTGGATAATTATTTATTTTACCCAATTGCGAAAATCAAAAATATTGAGATCCATAATTTAACGTACGTATACTTATAGTGAAGAGATATTATTTTAAAAAATCAAACTTTTAGTCATCATTCAATTTATTAATAATTTAGGTTAGTTACCGGTTTCGATTCTAGTAAGTAATTTTAAAAAAAACTCTTGATTTTTGACATTTATTATTTATATACTGTATGTTTAAACACGTGTTTTGTGATTTTATTGTTAATATTATGTTTATATTGTCTTGTAAATTGAAGTGGACGTTACGTTACTTTGTTTTACATTTATAAATGTTGGTTGTTTTTGACCTTTTATGGATATAGTATTTTTGTATATTTTTGGCTAGTCTGACGATGATAATCGAAACCGGTAACTAACCTAAATTATTAATAAAGTGAATGATGACTAAAAGTTTGATTTAAAAAAAAAAATATTTATTTTACCCACTCAACTGTCACTTTTCAAATTATTTTCTTGTAAAAGTCATTAAAATTTTTAATAAAAATATGAATTCCTAAGCTATTTATTGGATTTTTGTATGGCACTCATGGGTAAACCGATATTGCCCTCTCGAAAATTAACCTGCTTGGCTGACGCCTCGCAATATCTTACTTTACCCACTAGTACCATAAATAACTATTTAATACAGTAAAAAAATATTGATAATTCAACATGCACCTATGATATTACTACTGAAAATTCCATTTGGAAGCCGACATATATATATAAAAAAAAAATATGAACATGATTTTTTTAAATTTTTCTGATCAACTTGCTACCATTTAAAGGCTTCAGATAAGGAAAAGTATAAGCAGTTGTATATGTTTAAAAATAGATGGCGCATAAGGATACAACACACTAATAACTGTACTTCTGAAGTAAATAAAGTCTATTTTTTTTTTCAATCAGTGTATAGGATCATAGATAAAATAGGATCGACTCTAACTATATATGTCCAGTAGCTCAGTATACCAATATCACTCTGTACGATGATTAGAAAATAGATTAATGGAAATTTAATTAAAAATTATAATTAAAAAAAAATATAAAAAATATCATCTACTGAACAAGACAAATTTTATATTTTAGACATACATAAGTATATTTTTCAAGTTTAAAAAAAAAAATCAATTATGGGAACCAAGGATACCTATCGATATTTTTTTAAGTTTTCTGCAGGGCAAAACTACACAGAATTTTATGTTTGTAACTGTGTTCTTCATCTTTAAAATTTAGTAAAATAAACACTATAAATTCTACTAAAAAATAATGTATTTAACTCACTAGATGATCCACCTGAGTTCGACGTGGAGCTGGTCGCGGAAGTCGATCGGTAATAGGGGGGCGAACCCTGGGGTTCCGGTTTACCTAACGTGGTTGTAGAAGAGCCCATCCGTCTTGTCACGTCCGGGGCCGGGGCGAATACCCTTTCGTCCTGTAATTAAATTTACAAGTTTAGGAAAATTGCACATGTATTTAAAAGGTTTGTAGCACCTTTTATATAATTAGCTAAATATGTGCAATGTACAGCCATACTCGGATATTCATTCGATATACAGGGTTATTCAGAAATGAGTTCGAGAAATTTAAGAGCTCCCTTAGGACTTATTTCCGGACCAACCTTTATAGGAACTTTTTTTCATATTTTTTAACGTAGAATCACCTCTTAAATTTCTCCAAATTATTTCTGAATAACCCTGTATATTTTGTTAGAGAAAGGAGTTAGATTTATACGCTTTGTATGATACGCATATCGACTGGTCTGTGTAAAAAGCTCCTATGTCGTATGTGAAGAATAAGCCATTGTCTTTATATTTTCCTTAAACAGAACAAAATTACTTTAGTTGTGCACACGTGTTTATCATTAAAAATATTTTATTTTTTAATGATAACACTTAAAGAGATTTTGTTTCGTTTATTTGGGGAAAATATAAACAAAATGGTTTGTTCTAGACATACGAGCTTTTCACACAGACCAGTCGATATGGGTAAATATTTGTTTTTTTATTCATTTGCCTCTCCTGCAGATCCTATATAGGAAACATCATATTCCCAAGCAGACCAAATATTCTTTTTTTTTAATTTTACAGTTTTTTTTTTTAACTCCAGGGGAGAGACAAGTAAATGAAATACCAAATATTTACCCATACCAAAATTTATATTATTATTTATTATATGCTAGACTATCTTTAGATCTCTTAAATCTTAAATCTCCTAAATGACACTTTTTCTCTCATCGATCATAGATTTACTAAAAACTGGGCTTCTAACAATAAAGTTACTTTTGTAAAATAGCATGTTAATATTAGATTGTTTTTAATAAGTAAATAAAACACATTGTAAAGTGTTAGGGAGATTTCACTCGTAGAACTTGATTTTTCCTGAAATTTTCAAGTCGATCGAATTATTCATTCTTGAGTTATCTTATTAACAAAAGTCGTGAATAATAAAATAATACATAATATAAATATATAATAATATATAATATAAATATTATTATGATACACGTACGAAAACTGCCGTCCAAGCTCGTCCTTGTACCATAAACAACTATTAAATTTAGATTTTTCTTTTACCAACACAGACTATAAGTACTCTCGAAAAATAATTATCTCTTTAAATAAAGTTTAATTTCTGTTGAATATAAAGCTTGTTCAGGAAGTTAATTAATTTTTTCTTTTGAAATTTATGTCGAAGTGGACAAAAGTAATTTCCCGGAGGACGGCAGGCAGAGCAATGTGCTGCAGAAAAAGAAAAACAGTGCGTAGAATCATAACCCACGGTTTAAATAAATAAATTTTATATTTAATTTTGTTGTTCGTATTCAGAATTATTTATTTTTTAAGAAAATCCTAGATTAACAGTTCTACACTCAGAAAATTTCCTTGGATTTTTAATAAGGTCATCTAAGCTAAATTATAGTTGTCCTTCCATCTCTTTATTTCAGCGACCAAGAGTCCAACCAACCTTATTTTAAACGAAATACTAAATAAAATCTTTGTAAAACTTTAAGCCTTAAGTAATAATAAAATAACGCCTTAGGGTATAATCACAAATTTTATAATTTTCTTTTTCCATTTTAATATTGCAGGTCCATAGAATCAAGTTTAGCGGCATTTAAAAGATTTTTAACTTGCCGTAATATTTGAATGACCCCTTAATCAAGTTATCCGACTTATCCTAGTTGTCCGATCATTTTCTAAAAATTTGGTTGGTATTAGAACCAAATTAAGCCGGTTTTAAGTGAAATTGCGTTAAAACGATTAGATTTATCCTGATTATCCGGCTTACCCAGCATTATCCGAGCGTAAAATTAAAACGGGACCACCTCAGGAATGTCCTCTTTAAGTAGCGAAAGGTTTCATCAAATTCCGTTCATCCGTTACAAAGTTATGCGGGAACAAACATAAAAAAAAAACAAAGTCACACGTCGAATTGATAACCTCCTCCTTTTTGGAAGTGGGTTAAAAACTACATTTTCACTTATTTTATAATTTCATTTTAAGCTTTAGGTTTTAATTTAATAAAAAATATTATGCTCCAACTATATTAAATATTATGAAATTTTCATAATAAAAATTTTACATTCATATTTTAAATTAAAATTAAATTAAAATTAAATTAAAGGAATGTAAATGCTCAAAACAAAGCTTATTCGTCAGACTTCAGATCTTATATTTAATTTATAAAATAATAAATTTTTCCCGCTTGATGTAAAAAAATAAAAGAAAATTATATTATTTATTTATAAAATTAATTTAAAATTCTTCGAAATAAAGTTTTTTCTAGTACTTTACTACTTTAGAATAGCATAATCTTAAATTATACGGTTTTTTCAGTGTAGCAAAAAATAACCCCATGAGTTGCCTGTTTTATGGCAGATTCGTGTTCAGCATCCCAAAATATATCAAATAACTGTGATCGAGATCCATTCTCATATTGGAGTTGTGATAAATTAAAATTAAAAAATTATTATGTCTACTCCAAAGTTTTTTATTGAAGCATTTTATTTATAAAAAATAGCTACAATTGTTTCAACCCTTGAACTTAGGGTCATCTTCAAAATATATAAGAACAGGTAAGTCTTAACCCCAACACATACAACTGTTTTTTTTTGTAGAATTTTATAAGGCCCACAAAGAAAAAAGTTGTCTGTGCTGTAGTTGAGATCCACCAATTCTTATGAATTTTAGGATGCTACACACCAATCTGTCATAAAAAAGGTACTTCATGGGATCCTTTTTTGGCTACATGAAATTGCAGATTAATAATCTAAAATTTTCACCATTTTAGACAGTTTTTTCAGTGTAGCAAAAAAATAAGCCCATGAGATGCCTTTTTTATGGTAAATTCGTGTTCAGCTTCCCAAAATACATAAGAATAAGGGGTCTCAACCCCAGCACAAACTAATTACACCAAAAGCATAATAATTAAAACGGTTTTATAAGGAAAATTATTTATTTTCAAGAAAACATATTTTCTATGAGGATTGCTACAATACGGATATAGAAACAATGGTCTTTTATTTTAAACTTGAAATTTATGTCATCAACAATATTAAAATTGTATTGTTTTTAAAATACACTGTCAAAATGGAATAGCTGTCTACATTAATTAATTACAATTTATGATGTACTGTTTATTTAATGCCATGTTGTTTTAATATTTAAATAATTAATTACATTTTTAAACAAGTAAATAGGGTTGGTGTTTCATCTAAGAAGCTTATATACACTACTCAAAACATTTATCACATATTTTTTTTATTTAAAAATGGACTTTATTAAAATACGTTTTTAAATAATTTTGATATTATTAAGGAACTTTCGAAAATTTATCCCATATTTTTTGCAAGAAAAATACTAATGAAACACAATTTAGTTAACCCTTCGTTAGGCGCGCGGTCTACGATCGTAGACCATGCTTTTTTTTAGCTGAGTAACTTTTTACACGGAGTGTTTACGCTTGCGCCCCTTCAAGTAGCTGTGCATTATGCATCAATTTTATCAGTAATAATTCACACTTTGAATGGGTATAATATTGTTTTTATTCATATTGAAACCTGCCTGGTCTACAATTGTAGACCGCGCGACTAACCACGTTACCTTTTTTATTTTTGCATTTTTTTATTTTGTGTAAGTTTTTATGGTTTCTTTTTGTGAATATTGTTTTTCAAAGTTAGTTTATTAGTTTAAAGATAAATTAAAGATACAATATGTCTTTACCACCAAAAAAAATAGCGGTTTATAGGAAAGTTTTTTAAGTTATTTTTATTTTTTTTTACAAATTACGGTACAGATGTAAAATATATGTTAGAATTGTATATCATTTTTCTTTTACCCTTCACACTTACTAAAACAATAATAATTTGAAGAATATATATAAATAACTTTTAAATACAACCAAATAAATAACATAAGATATTTGGTTTTTAAAAATATAAATGTGTTTTTTTTTTAAACAAAAAATAAAATCGTCTACAAGTGTAGACCGCGCGCCTAAACACGTTACAAAAAGGGGCGCGCCTAACGAAGGGTTAAATGACTCATACACGTTGTTTTAACCATTTCAGCCCCAGTCGGTTTTTTAAGGTATAGGGACATATACCAAATTAATATTTTAATGGAAAATTCATATGAGAAAGATACACTTTAAATTTTCACAATAAATTTAATAACCCTTATATTCACGCAGGGATATACTTTGACGCAGGGATCTGTGGCTATGGGAAATATGTAAGGAATGTGTGTGCAAGTGAGGTGCCCGTTGCATGCACGCGCGTCTTATAACGCTTTTGACGGAAAGAAGAGAGCGCGCATATTATCTCCCCCTTCCGTCAGGGACTTTGTGTCATGCGGAGAACTATATGCAGGCTTTTACCACGCTCTAAATAAAAGTACCAAGTTTAATCGCTAAAATACAATGCGACCTTAACGGGTTATAACCAGTAATCGGCATATACTCAGTTATGACTCATCAACGTTGAAAATAAACACAGAAACATATGCTTACCGAATAATTTTGCCGAATTATGAGGGAAATTTTTATAAAGGTCACTAAATCGAAACATTTGATGACTAATTTGTTACACAAAACAATATTGACTATACATATTAACTATAAATAAGTATATATATCGGTGTTTTTCGAAGAAAAAACGGATATTCGATTTTTATCTTTTAAGAATACGAAAGTTTTTAATTTTTATTTATCGATAACTTTTTTTCCCACCTAACTCGTTTAAATGGAATCATTAAAAAAAATCAAGATAAAAAGAAATAAAAATGTAAATATTTAAAACCTCGCGTTAACGCTGGAATAGACGTGGCGCCTATGCGAGCAATGGAAATTCGCCGATGACTGGTTATAAACTGTATATGAATATCCAACTGTAGATATTGTGGTAAAACTTGCTATGGTTTTTGCAAGCAAGATAGTAAATTGAAAATCGCACAGTAAATATTTTTACAACAGGTTTGAATAGATATGTTTGTGTATAGAATATAGCTATGTTTTATAAAAAATTGCGCAGTATATTCGCACATACAATATTCGAATCTGTTTTGAAAATATTCACTGTGCGATTTTTAATTTACTATCTTATTGAAAAAACAGACCATAGACCTAAAAATATCCATATATGGATACAATGGAGCGAATGAAGTTAAAAATATGCGATAATTGTTTTGAGTAGTGTAATATCCTTACTTTATTCTAAAAAATATTGTAATTCAAAAATTATAAAGATTATGGTACTAGTGTGTAAAAATATTTTCCTATATTTTATTTTTTAAACTAAAGTAGAAAAAAAGTTTCTTGTTAATTTAAACAATAAAATACCTATTGGAATTATTTTTATTTTTTAACCGACTTCCAAAAAGTAGGAGGTTATCTATTTGACGTGTGACTTTGTTTTTTTTTATGTTTGTTCCCACATAACTTTTGAACGAATGAACTGAATTTGATGAAACTTTTTGCAACTTAAAGAGGGCATTCATGAGTTGGTTCCGTTTTAATTTGATGCTCGGATAGTGCCGGGTAAGCCGGATAATTAAGATAAATCTAATCATTTTAATGCAATTTCACTTAAAAACAGCTTACTTTGGTTCTACTACCAACAAAATTTTTAGAGAAATATGGGATAACTTGAATAAGCCGGATAACTTGATTAAGGAGTCACTCAAATATTATGGCACACTGAAAATCTTTTAAATGCAGCTAAACTTGATTCTCTGGACCTGTAATATTAAAATACCAAGAGAAAATAATAATTTTTGTAATTTCACCATAGGGCGTTTGATTTGATTATTACTTAACGCTTAAAGTTTAACAAGATTTTCTTAACCTAACAGTGCGTTATGACATCAGCAGCTTGCCGATACAGCTATAATTTAGCTTATATGACGTTTAAATCTACAAGTTCTGTGTCTCTAAAAAGTAAAAAATAAAAACTTTACGCAAAAAAATGAACCAACTTCTAAAAAGTAAAAAATAAAAAATACTTAAGTCGGTGCCAATTTCACTGCAAACAATAATAAAATAATAAAAAATAATTGTTAGTAATTAATTTAGGGAATAGTGAAAGTGGCACCGATTTAAGTATTTTTCATTTTTTACTTTTCAGAGACATAGAAGTCGGTTCATTTTTTTGGGAAAAGTTTTTATATATACCAGAGTTGAAGTACAATATTTTTTTAAATGATTTTTTTTAATAAAATAAACATTTTTAAAAAAAATTGCAAGGATTTTCTGTATTTTTAAACATTTAATACGGAGGTAAAAATATAAGTGTAGTAACAAATGTTATAAGATTGATATAAAATTTTATTATTTGAAAAGTTTTATTCCGTTCAATTTACTATTACAAAACCTTTATCATAAATCCGTTAAAATATAAAAATCATTATTATAGTAATATTTTATTACCGAAATAAAGTTTTGATGTTTCAGTTTATTAGAAATAACAATAAAGTTAAGTAGATAAACATTTTCTTTACATTTTAGAGATTCAGTTAGATATACAAGGTGATAAATTTGGATCATTTCGAAAATAGAGTTTATTTAAATGGGGGCGGTAAGTATTTATTTTCTTTTAAAAATGGATCCTTGGGAGACGCATACGGCACCGCTCCTAGATCCGATTTAATTTTAAAAACAAATGAATTTTAAATAAAATTTTATTAAATTTAAAGTAAATGTTTAATATTTACCCATGTAAATATATATATAGTTATATATAACTTATAAATAGGAATTTTTGATAAAATTTTTATATAATTTTTTATATTGCTAAATTTCTTTATTCTTTATATATATATATATATTTCTTTTTAATTGTTGTTTTTTAATTATTTTAATGCTTATTTGTTTTTATATATTATTGTATATTTGTATTTTTTATATTATGTATATGTTAATTTTTATTCAAGGGGGTTATCCCGTATATAAAAAAATAAAAAAAAATAAAATAAAACTGTCCATGTTCACTAAAGATTTTTTAAATTTCAATAAAATAATAATTTTGTTTAATAATTTTATTTTATTTGAGCATTTTAATTGTCAATCTAAAAACTATTTCAACATTTACCATTTATCAATTATATTGAAATATAAAAAGAGAAACATAGAAAATATAATTTTAATATAACAAATAAAACTGTTTTAAATCTAAAATGAATGTTTTAATCTACTATATAATTTATTTATTTATTTATTTATTTATTTAGATTATATTATACATTTTGTGTTTTATACAATGATGGTGATCCGCCCAAACATTGTTTGTATGCGGAACCTATATAAATGATATTTATTGTATAAATTAACATTGTTATCTTATTATTATTATTATTATTTTTTTTAATTATTAATTCACTATTTAGATTTTTGTATAAAAAATATGAGTAAAATAGAGTTTGGTAGAATAAAATCAAAGTTTTAGTAATTAAAAATCAAATGTACGTGTAGATCTGATACTGTAGTTTATGTGAATGTTCCATTTCATATTAAAATCGCCGGTTATGCCAAGGAATCTTTTTTTCAAAAAATACCTTTCTTGTCCATATTTAATTATTATTTTTTTTTTGATAAATAACTTAATAATTTTATTTTTTTATCAGTAAAAAATACAGTTTATTGATATGTCACTTTTTCTCCTAATAAGGTTTTGTGGCATAAAGTTTATGCCCATAAAGAAAATAAAAATAATATATGTATTTAAATAATTTTTAAACTTTTAAGAAATAATTAAATATAAAACAGGGTGAAATGTTGTTATTTAAAACTGTATAAAAATGTGCCAGGCTCAATTTATGAGCAAAGTTCTTATATTATTATGATAATGCCAATACAAAGTTTGTAAATTTAAATTTTGATTCTCACATGGTTTTGGCATAAAAAATCACTCTTAAAAGTCAGATTAAAGTAAAAACAATCTACCGGGTGTCCCAACTCTATTTACTCAATGATTTTCTCGAAAACTTAAAGAAATAATAAAATTCTGAGAAAACCATCTTAAATAAGACAACTTAAACTATCTTTTAGCATACATTTTATACTTTCAGCTCCTGGGGACATTTTTTAAATGAAAAGGGGGGTCGTGTGATACATCATTTTAAAGCTTATTAAATTCTCCATTGAACTATATATCTTTTAATTGGGTTTAAAATAGGGTTGAAAATGGGTATTTTTGTCAAAATTACCCTCTAAAAATCAAACAATTTTTTTAAAGTTACTAATTTCATGATGAAAAAACTTAAATTATACTTTTAAACTAATTTTAATTGACAAAAACAAAAATTTACAAAAAAAACTTAAAAAGTGGCATTTTTTTGCACAAAAAATTAAAGAATCAAAACCTTAAAAAAATTGTTTAAAAATATACAGTCCAATACAGAATTTTATTTGCTTTAAAATTATGTATCACACGATCCCTTTCCATTTAAAAAACTCCCCTCCCCCCCCTTGCCCCCCTTCCCACTTGTGCCCAAGTTTTGGGATTATGTGCACAAGTTGTGGAGTTCAATTCCACAACTTGTGCACACAACCCCATAACTTGTGTCCGAGCTTTGGCTTAGAGGGCTTTGCGAAAAAGTATCCGAAGTCACCCACACCGTCCGAAGTGACCACACTTAACGGTATTATTACCTTTAAATTTTAATTTTCATACAAGACCAAGCATTTTTGTACCGAAATTCTAAAAAAATCTAGATGATAATTTGCATAATTTCCGCTTCTCTGTTATTGGCTGGGAGAAAATACGATCAATATTTAAATTTTTAGCAAAAATAAAGTTTAGTGGGCTTCATTAAAAAAAAAAAACAAAAAAATTAAAATGCTAAAAGAAAATAATGTTTGAATTTAAAATTTTTAAGGAAATTTTCTTTTGACATTATACAGGGTGATCAGTAACTACCATGCCAAAATTTAAGAGGTGAATATAAAAATCCAAAAATATGAAAAAAAGTTTTAAAAAGTTTGGTCCAGAAATGAGCCCTAAGGGAGCTACGGCCCTTTGAAGATGGGATATTGAATGGGGAACAAAAAAAAAACATAAATAAAATTTTAATACTGCAGGGTGCTTCTTCATTTAAAACTGAGGAAAAATGTATTCTTCACCAAAGCACCTAAATTTAATATTAAAGGAGTAATCGCCTTTTTTTTTTGAAAACGGTTGCTCCTGCAGTGTTACACTATACGACATTTTTTACGTATTTTTACTCAAGGAATCTATAATTTTTACAAAAAACCTTATTTTTATTACATTTTTAAAGGGCCGTAGCTCCCTTAGGGCCTTAGGGCTCATTACCGGACCAACCTTTATAGAAACTTTTTTTGATATTTTTGGATGTAGACATGCCAGTTATTAATCACCCTGTAGGTATAATTTATCAAAAAAAAGTTATAGGGGTACTATCTTCTGTTTTTTCAAACAAGATAGTAAATTATAAATCGCACATTAAATATTTTTAAAACAGATTCGAATATTGGATATGCGAATATACTGCGTAGTTTATAAAACATAACAAAATATCCCATTCAAACCTGTTGTAAAAATATTTACTGTGCGATTTTTAATTTACTATCTTACTTGAAAAAACAGACCATAGTTCTCAAAAAACTAAAATAAGGATTTTTTACGGGAGTAAACAATGCTGATTGTGATTATGCGAATATAGATTAATCTTCTTTAACTACGCACTACAAAGTTGGAACTAAAACTTTTCACAACGGGTAAATAAAGCTCTGATAAAACTTTATTTTCCCTTATTTGCCCATTTTCTTAAACTAGACAAAAGAGCATTCCGGGAACTTCAAAAGGAAAAAGTTTTTATAAGCAAATAAACCAAGAAATTTCGATTTTTTTAGAATAAACTTAAAAGTAGTCATTTTTCTAGGTAATGTATAAAAATTAAAATTTAAAATATTATATTATTATTTAAGGTACTATACTATACCGGGTGAGTCCAAGGACACCCCCGAAAATTAGGTTGTTTTTAATCTGATGAAACCAAGTTTTTTATAGCTTATATTTCTCAACAATGGCTACAAACTGGCATACAAAATTATTTTTTTGCACTTTCGGTTTCGTCGTAAACTATGTTATTTTTTTTAATTATATGTATATTTTTGCATTTTTGGATCCAGAAAACAAATTAACATTAAACAATATCATTTAAAAGCTTTTAATTTTTTTTTAGTACCTTTATTTTTGTTTTTTTTTTTGTTTTAACATACAAGATATATTTAATAAGATTCTTTGCCGAAAAATATTTTATAATAGATTATTTTTCTTGGGAATAGGCAGAATAAAAACTATTTGTTTATATTTTTTTATTCTATTCAAAACGTTTCGGCACCTGGTTTTGGGCCATCATCAGTTAACTAAAAAAAAAACAATACAATTATTAAAGTAAATAATAAGCAAAAACATTTAGGTAATATATAAAAAATAATGTAAAAATTATATAAATATTATGTGTAAATCTAAATAAGTTAGTTACTTACAAAATAGAATTAAGAAACAAATGGTAATTATGAATTGTATAAATATTAAAAATAGAAATAAAATATTCTTGTTAAATTACTGACACTGACATAAAATTGACAAACTAAAAAAAAATACCTTTTTAGGTGAGAAAAATTGACAATATTCATTAGGTGCTACGATGTCACCAAAAACAAAGAAAAACACAACCCAAAAGGCACATAAGACAACAAAACTCATTCAAATGGACCGGCGACACCACTTTCTTTTAATATTCGCGCATCAAAAAAACCAAATGAAATTTTATAGCACAACATATCTCCAGGGTATACATTACCCCCCCCCCCCCCCAATCGGTTTCATCGCAGAACCCAAGGAACATTGTCATTTATGTAAATTTAATTTTCTTTTTCTATTGTAATAGTAATTTTACAAGAATATTTTATTTATATTTAATGGGCATTTCCCTAGTATAAAAAATGTAATGAAAACCGGTTCCAATACACAACAAAACTCACGAAATCTGGTAAATTTTCATATGGAAATTCCAAAACCGCATAAAAACTTATGAAATCTTATTAAACTTCATGAAATCTTATAAAATCTCATGTAACTTGTAGAGGACATCCGCATGAAACTTCAACAATATCATTTTTAAGAACAAACATAAGTGTCGACCATGTTACTGTGTCATAGTAACATTATTTCGAGTTATTGAGTATTGATTATTGATTATAAATCAAAATAATATATTAAAAACTTTATTCAATAATAATTTTGAGTTTATTATTAATTTTTATTTTGATATAAAGTTATATAATATAATATTATATGGTATATGAAAATTAAGCAGAAGTTCAATTTGAGATACGAAGTACAGTCTAACACACGGTAAGAAAGCTTCGACAAAAGGGGGAGGTAGAACAAAAAACTTTTCGATTAAGCGAATTCAACATAAACGTGTGCCTAGTTAGATTTTGTATTCAAGTAAGTTGCTTTTTCATTTTTGCCGCATTCTTTCGATAGCTTTAGAACCGTGAATACGCTTGTTTCAATCAATATGAAGGCAATTAAGGTTATGTTTTTTCAGGATGAATATGTATTTTGTTTTACTTTTGGTACATGTGCATGAAATTTATCGCTTTATATAAAAAAAATAATTCCTTTTTTCCGTGTATACAGGGTGTTCCGTGAGGAAAGGGAAATATTTAAAGGATGTGTTCTAGAGGTCAAAATAAGAAAGAAAGTTCCCATAAATATATGTCCAAAAACGACTCGTAAGGGAGCTACGCACTTTCAAAGGGGTACCAAAATTTCGAGTTTTTATTAATAACTTAGGAACCCTTTGTGTTATAGCATCGAGATTTAGCATGTGCTCTATGCTTTATAAGACCTATCAGCCAATGGTATTTGCATGTAGTTAATTTAACCAGGGGCGTCTGTAATGGTGGGTCTTATCACTTTCTTGCCCCAAACTTTTTTCTGATTAACTTTTTTGAGGCTTTATTTATAGAATAGTATTATTAAGGTAAAAATACATTAAAAAGGTATTCTTGTTGCAATACCGTAGGATTAACCGTTTTCGAGAAAAATACAATTAAAGGCAAAATTAAACCAAAAATTAAACACTAAAATGTTATAAACCTAAATTTCAATAATGCAGGGTAACTCTACATTGAAAGCTAAGAAAAAAAGTTTTATACTTGTATGTCCAAAAATCGATTTTAAAGGTAACATGACCCTTTAAAAATTTTGGAGACCATAACTCCCTTAGCATTGATTTTTGCAATTAAGTATATGAAAACTTTTTTCTTATTTTTTGGTGTACAGTAACCCCACACCATTGAAATGTTGGTTTTTAACATTTTAGTGTTTATTTTTTGGTTTTCGAAAGGTGCAATTGTATTTTTCTCGAAAACGATTAATCCTATGGTATTACAACAAGAGTACCTTTTAAATATGTTTTTACCTTAGTAATACTATTCTAAAAATAAACCCACAAAAAAGTTAAGCAGAAAAAAGATTGGCCCCCCATTACGGAGGCCTCTGGTGAAATTAACTACATGCAAATGCCATTGGCTGATAGGTCATTTGCTAAAATCGATGCTATAATGCAAAGGGTTCCTAAGTTATTAATAAAAAATCGAAATTTTGGTACCTTTTGAAAGGGGCGTAGCTCCCTTACGAGTCGTTTTTGGACATATGTTTATGGGAACTTTTTTTTTATTTTGACCTCTATAGTAATAGTAATAGTTTATTTTATCACTTGAGCTGTAGTTTACAGATGTGAGCGTCAGTACAATAAATATAAGATAAATAAATAAATACAAACTATAGTGTACAAATATATAACACAAAATTAAAAAGTTAGTTTGAAATAACAAAATAGGTCACTGGTAAATATCACTAAATTTATAAAGACATTTATTTATTAAAAATTTTTTAACGGTTTTAAAACATTATTACTCTGGATTGACCGAATGTCTTCCGGTAAGTTATTATAAACAGTAACACAAGCATACAGTGGTGATTTTTTAAAAAGACTTGTTTTATGTTTTTCCATGCGAAGACATTAGTTTCGTCTAGTGTTGTAGTTATGCGTAGCCGCGACATGTGTAAAAATTTCACTTCGATTACGTGTAAATTGAGCTGCGCTGTAAACATAAATGGATGGTACCGACAGGATTTTATGTTCAATAAACACAGGCTTACACGAATCTAATCTCTTTAAATTAAAAATTAATCTAATGATACGCTTTTGCAGAATAAATACTCTACAAATATTTGTTGCATTACCCCATGCTAGAATATTGTAATTAAGTACAGAATAAACTAAAGCATAGTACACGTTTAACAAGTTGTCTCTATTCAATACAGTTTTTAACTGCCTAATGGCAAAAAATGCTTTATTTAGACGGGAACAGACCATGTCCAACTCTAGAACACAACCTTAAAATATTTCCCTTTCCTCACGGAACACCCTGTATAGCAATCAGCACTCAATTTCCCCATCTTGTGGGATAATTTATACCGGTCAAATATCGTAATACAATCTTCATGCAAATTATTAATATATTATTCTCTATCTCTGTAATAACAATTATTTTACCCGTTATATCCATTATAGCTCTCTGTACCGTGAATGCTATACATTTTATAATACACATTGTATGCCTATTAATTTTAACAATAAATTATTATGATTATTGTTATTATCAGATTTATACAACAATATTTATACAGGGTGATCAATAACTGCCATGCCAAAATTTAAGAGGTGATTCTGCATCTAAAAATATCAAAAAAAGTTCTTATAAAGGTTGGTCCGCAAATGAGCCCTAAGGGAGCTACAGCCCTTTAAATTTGTAATAAAAATAAGGTTTTTAATTAATAACTCTGGTACCCTTTAAGCTAGAGCGACGAGCTTTTGCATGTATACTAGTATTAATAAGGGCAATAATTATTTATGTTGAATTTATCCAAAGGCGTCCCTAGACGGAAAAATGGATTAGGCTTAACACATTTTTGCCCCAAACTTTTTAATGTGTAGGTACTTTTTTTGGATTTTTTGTAAAAAATATGGATTTCTTGAGTAAAAAATGTGATATAGTGTAAAACTGTAGGAGCATCCGTTTTCAAATAAAATGCAATTAAGATGTATCAATTTGAGCCACCAAAAACGTTACTTTTTAAAAGGCTATTACTCCTTTAATATTAAATTTAGGTGTTTTGGTAAAGGATAATTTTTTGTTCAGTTTTAAATAAAGAATCAGCCTCCGGCATTAAAATTTTGTTGATGCTTTTTTTTTGTTTCCCATTCAATATGTCATCTTCGAAGGGCCGTAGCTCCCTTAGGGCTCATTTTCAGACCAACATTTATAAAAACTTTTTTTCATAATTTTGGCATGACAGTTACTGATCACCCTTTATATTAAATTATTAATAATTTAATTTAAAGTTGAAACTTAAAAGTTAAAACAACTAATAACTTTGTACTTCAAATGAGTGGCATAATTCCATATATATCCTGTAATATGGTTGGAGTTGGACAACGACGACTTCATGATTAAAGTAAAATTAATTCATATTTACTTGGTTATTTTTTGATTAAGTGATTAATTTCAAGTTTAAATATATCTTCACCGAAGGGTAAACCGCTGACAAAACTTTGTACACCTGAATTCCCTTTAGGAGGAAACCTTCAAAGATTTCCTTCAAAGATTACCTCGAGTAATCCTCCGAAAAGGGGGAAATCTTTACAGATTTCCTTTAGATTTTTTTTTTTTAAACCTCGTACTATTTTACTTAATTAAGTATCCCCTAAGTCCAGGGCTAGTAGTAGAAGGAACCACCGGCTTTAATTGACTTTCGAACCAATTTATAGGGAGTGTCAGCTTCACTTGCGCCTTCGCCAAATTTCAATTATTAACTAACTGAAAAAGGCAAATCGGCGCCGGTGAGAATCGAACTCACACTATTTGTGTAGTAAAAAGTACACCAATCCTCGTAACCTTCAAAGATTTCCTCAAGATTACCTTAATTACACCTCAATTCCTCTGAGGTTAACCCCTCGTTAAAAACAACTTAATCTTTTCTAAAAAAACAATAATATTGTAATTTACGGCCTAGAGGAAACTACGGAACCAGACATATTAACGGAATTTTTAAAAACAAAATTAAGCGTTGTTGCAACAAGAGACCACATTAATAACGTTTTTAGAATTGTTAAAAAAGGTAAACAGAGTCGCCCATTAATGGTTCAGTTTACTACATATCTAAAAAAACAAGAACTATTTAAAAACATAAAAAATCTTAAAGGTACAGGGATTGGAATATCAAACGATCTAAGTAAAGAAGAAAGGGAGGAAAAGAAATTTCTGTACGAACATTTTAAACTTGCCAAGGACAAAAACCAGAACGTAAAATTACTCGACAATAAACTTATAGTAAACGGCGAAAAGTTTACTTAAAATTCACTTAAAGATACAACTATTGAAAAAAACAACTCCAGAACAACAACAAACTCCAGAAACAACCATAACTAACACGACAGAAGAACAGGATCTAGACCAGACATTCAAAGCACAAGCAACTGTAGAAAAAACCCAAATTTTCTCAGCCCCTGCAGCACCTGCACCAAAAAGGCAACTGGAAGAGTCGGAGACTTCACAAGACAATAAAAAACTAAGAGGTAGACCAAGGCAGCAACAAAAAAGTTATAATTATTTATCTTATCTAACAATTTTGTAATCTTTATCATTAATTATTTATCTAAACATTTTTTTTTAATCTTTTTGTATGTATCTTTTACTTTTAATTTTAATATATATTTTTCTCACAGACAGGCTTTTAAAAAACCTATGTGAGTATTTTGTTTATTGATTGATCGTCACATAGATAATAGCACTAATAGCCCAATTGCTATTTCTTCGACATTTTCCAAAGTACTTGAACTTGTTCGAAGGAAGGAGTTGCATCTCTTAAGAATATCAAGTGACCACCAATTTGGTTTTAAGAAGTATGTGGGTACTGTTGAGGCTATACATCTTCTTAAGGAAACATCATCTTCTTAAGGAAACAACTCACTACTAAATTAAGAGAAATACTTCTGTCTACGGCATATTGCTGGATCTTAAAATAGCCTTTGATAGGGTTCACCACGCAACGCTTATTAAAGTACTTCTTAGACGAAATGTGCCTAAATATATATGCAGCATCATACAAAACTGGAACTGTAATGCCACATCATCTGCCCTTTGGGGCTCTTCAGAGTCCTTTACTTTTAAACGGAATGGTGTTCGCCAAATAAGCTTACTGGCTCCGGACTGTTTCAATGCTTACATTGTTGAACTGCACTAAATTCTCGCTGCTGTTTCTGCAGGCTGTTTTATCGGTGGTACTTAAGTAAATTGCTACGCAAGTGTGAAGAATTTTCCCGACTCTCTTATCTAAGCTATAACTGTGATAAGTGCAAAGTTTTGGTGTTTAAACCCACGTTGTATAGAGACGTTTTTGTGCCACCAGTTTTTCTAAATGACTCTGTAATTGAACGTGTCTCCGAAGTCAAATATCTAGGTCATATAATAGCCGATAATCTCTGTGATAACGCTGAAATAAAAAGACACTATAAGACTTTATGCGTCAGCGCTAATATGCTTGCCAGGCGATTTGCTATGTGCTCTTCCGATGTAAAAAACATTCTTTTCAAGACTTTTCAAGACTTACTGTTATAACGACGCTTTTCGAATATTGCATAGACTTCCTAGGTACAACAGTGCATCTGAAATGTTTACACAGGCTCGCGTAGATACTCTGGATGCCTTACGCCGTAAAACAATTGCCAGCTATGTTGGCCGTCTGACGTCCAATGCCAACAGTCTTCTCAGGTCTCTAGTTCAATCTGATATTTTTTGGAGTTCTGCAGTTATTGTTAACTAGCGCCGCCTCTGCTTCAGATAATTTGATTTGAAGTTTTTTCTCATACTTTTTACATGTACAAATGCATATTTTATTTTTATATGTTTTTTTGACTGTAATAAATGCATTATTATTAATAAAAAATTATACTTAGGTCAAATCGAATTTTATTTACTCTGTGATTGATAAGTAAATCATGAATTTTCAAATTATGATTACTTTTATGATTAATTTAGTTTTGAAGCTATAATTTATGTATTAAATCGAAATAAATTTTTATGCCTTAACATCTATTATGACATTATATAATGTTTATTATATTAAAAATATAATATGCATATTAAAAATTAAAATTAGAGCATTAGTTAAATTAGAGCATTAAATAAATAAAAGGTAATTATACTGTAACCATAAACTATGCTGTATAGTATATTTTATTTAAATATCCAAGTAATAAGTTTGTGTATTTTATTATAAGTAATAAATGTTTGGTATATATTTTTATAGTATAAAATGAGAAAGAAATAAAATTTAGGAGCAAAGACGCAACCTATAAAAAGGTGCCATAAAACGCACTTAGGTGTTATTGATCCAAATGGGGATATTTAAAAGTCAATATTGTTCATTTTTATGTTTTTTTTTTCAAGGGCTTTTTGCGTACTTCTGATACTTTACTGACAACCATAGCAACACTAAATTTTTCCTATTTTAGACATAGTTTAACCTTATAAAGCTTAGATTTAGAATATTTATATATTTATTTATTTATATATTTATTTTATGTGATATTTCTTAATAATGACAACCTCTAAAAAATTATAGGTTAAAATCTAGTGTCACCAAAAAGGACTTGAAGATACAGTTCTACTATAAAAATGTAATTCTTTATCTTATAGGTTAAGAAAATTTTTGGATCACGTTGCATTATAAAAAAGGCCGAGTAAAATATAAATCTTTCAATTTTTATAAATTTAAAAGAGTGCAACAAGAATACAGATGAGTAATAATAAAAGTTTTAGAGCATGCTTTGTTGTACTTAACTGTAAATTTTGTCGAGGTGATTTGTTAAATAAGTATTCTCGAAGCTATAATTCAACTGGTGTCGCTGGAATAAACTTGAAACTTTGTTTAAATTTAAATATCTCGCTTGAAAAAGAAAGAGAGAAACATAAAGTGGCATGTTACACACATTGCCATAATTCTTGGCCCCCAATTAATTTGAAACGTAAACAAAAATTATTCTTACAAATATGTGGATTCAATTCTACATTTTATCAAAATGCTTTGTAACAAATAAGTACACGTCCAACAATTAAATTCAAAAAATTGTATTAATTAATTCTTATTAAAAAAAAACAAAGTCGTCACAAAATGTGAGAAACAAATATGTCAATAACCAGTTTTTCCTTCCCTGTTGTCAAGCAAAACATTTATGCCCAAAACATTATTCAACCAATAGTCCTTCCATTGTGAAACGAAATTGGAGATAATTTCATTTTTATGAACGATAACGCCACTCCCTACTCCACAAGAAGGGTTACCAATTCGCTACAGCAAGGGAATGTTCAAAGAATGAACTGGCCAGAAAACTCACCTGACTTAAATTCTTGTGAGAACGTGAGAGTTATGCTAAAAAGGGCCACTGTGAAAAAGAGCTAACTCCCCGTATGTAATGTAACTTTACAATATACATATTTAGTAAAAGTATTACATTAGCCGTATGGTATTATCACATTAAAAAGTTTCCAACTCTGTTGTTTTTTTGTATAAAATAATTAATAATAAAATTGACTGTCCCGAACTTTTGAAAATGTTAAATTTTCATGTTCCTACAGAACTAGTATCATGTAATACTTTTTACCTTTTAAAACCTAGAACCAATCTACCAAAATTTTCACCCATCTACCCAATGTGCAATAATTATCATGCTATTCAATCAGATGTATTTAACTACAGCCCAAGCCGTATTAAATTTACATTTCGCCAATTAGACCTGGATTAACTTTTTTTTCTTTGTGTTCTTTGTATATTAATTAACCTTAGTGTAATTTACTTAAGAATTTAGTTTTGATGTGACTCATCCTTGAATTGGTTTTAAACTGTTGGATGTAACTTAATTAAATAAATAAAATAAATATAATAAAATATTACATCACACGAGATTTACCATACACTAGATGGTTCCGAAACGTCTCACCTAGTGTATTGTGAATTTACATCAATCCTTGTTACAATGTAGTCTTCAGTAAAAAGTGCAAAATAAAGAAATTAAAACGTGGGTGAAAATTTAAACAAAATAGATTTGGAACTGGGCTTATGTACACCACCTGAGCTTAGAAAGGCGGCAAATAGTGCAAGGTGTGATTTATTGCCAGAAAAAAAAACTATACATACACTCAGCTTAAAAATTGGTGTAAATCAAAGTAGGTTATTATTTACCCAGGGTAGCTATTCCCATTTCGGTGAGTTTTATTTACGCGTGAAAGCCAAATTTACAGTAGTCCTTCTGATGATTTGATTCGCCAAGACCGTGCAGATCCGCCCATATTCATCGAATTATCAGGCGGAAAAAATCCGCTGGAAACCAGAATAGACCCCCTGGTAAATTTTCATTATTCATTATTTACTTAGGTAGAAGAAAATAACTTTTCGTTAGAGAAATTGCCTTTTCTAAGAAAAATATTTCGTTGTCAAGTAACAAGCTATGCGATCTGCGTTATATTCGTGAAAAAAAAAAACAAAAACTAAAAAGTAAAAAAGAATCGAAAAGAAAAATAAGAAAAAAAATAGTTTTCAACAATTTTTTTTAAGGTGGCAATTTTTCAGTTGTTAAAAATAGTATATTACTAAGCTAATAAGACAATGAAACATTCAGGGCCGGGCTTTGTATGAATCAAGTGACCCCCTGCTTCAGGGTGCGAGCCTAGAGCGGCGGTGTCAAGGGGCTTTTTTTTAGCTTGAGCTTTTTTTGTTTCATCAAAAATTTGTGTTTTATTTTTTTGTACAAAGTTTTTTTAGGGTGTTTTTTGCGAGTGGCGTCAAGTTGTGGTAGAAACCGTTAGGGACAATTTTTTTTAGGGTGTTTTTTTTCTTTGTGCGAGGGGCGCCAAGTTTTGATAGAACGGTCAGGGACAAAGCTTTTTCCTTTTTTTCTTTTGCTAGGGGCGCCAAGTGTAGGTAGAAACAGTCAGGGTCCCTGACTCAGGGATAAAGCTTTTTTTTTAGGGTTTTTTTTGCTAGGGGCGCCAAGTTCAAGGCTTGCTTCAGATCGCCGAAATGCAAAGGCCGGCCTTGGAAACATTTCCAACTCGAGACATGTATTTTTATTAACAATTATATTTAAATTTCAAAATAACGACAAATCATAACGATTCATAGAGATAAAAATAAATCATTTTGATTTGAAAGTAGTTATTAATCAAAATTCATAATATAAATTTTGATATGTCAATTAATCACGATTAATGAGGCGTATTCATGTAATTTTTGCAAATAATTTATTTACGGATAAACAGTAAAACGGGCTATTTATTTTTTAATTTAAATAGAGTTCAATTTATCTTCTATCTTTAATTTGTGACCTTTAATTTGTGACTTTTAATTTGTGATCGGAATAGCACTCGTTAATTTAATCATATGCCAGTTAATTATTCCCAATAGGCGTTTTATTTCCATTCGAATTTATCGGAATAAATTAATTTAAATAAACTGTAAAGATATTTAATACTTTACACTTCATATCGAATAATATTTTCTAAAATATTTTTTTACTGTTGCAAAGACCCGTTATTAAAATTATCAGAAAAAAAATAATAAAAAATAAAACAATATATCAATAACTAAAGTTTATTTTTTTAAGGTATAGTTATTTTAAATTTGCCGCTAAATACTCCACAAAGTCCGATTTACACTGAAGCATGTGGCTTGTGTTAAATGTCAACATAACCAAAATTTATAATTTTTGTTTACTTACTTTGTTTTTATGATGTTTTGATGTAAAAAATGAGAATTGATAAAGCTGTTACTAAAAACACTTTTGTATTTCTGTAGACACAAAATTTCCTTATAAAATCGCTTTTATTCCAATAATTTAGAGGAATAACGACGAGCTTTTGCATGTATACAAGTATTAATAAGGGCAATAAGTTTTTGTTAATCTATTTTTTTGAATTGATCCAGAGGCGTACCTAGACGGAAAAATATATTAGGCTTAACACATTTTTGTCCCAAACTTTTTCATGTGTACCTTTTTTGGATTTTTTGTAAAAAATGGTGATACCTTGGATAAAAATACATAAAAAATGCAATTAAGGGGAAGTAACATTTTGTGCCACCAAAAACGTTACTTTTTAAAAGGCTATTACTCCTTTAATATTAAATTTAGGTGTTTTGGTGAAGAATACTTTTTTGCTCAATTTTAAATGAAGAATTACCATGCAGTATTAAAATTTTATTGATGCTTTTTTTGTTCCCCATTCAATATGTCATCTTCGAAGGGCCGTAGCTCCCTTAGGGCTCATTTCCTGACCATTGGCCTAGGAAAAGAGGCAAAACGGACAAAAATTATAATTTGTAGCTATATCTTATTTATTGTTTATAGTGGGTCAAAAAAAATTACACAGATAAAATAATGTTTAATTCCCTTCAAAACATGTATAATTATTTATAAAGTATTATGATTAGTTTTCGAGATATATATATTTGAATATATTTTTAAATTTTTGATTAGATGTCAAATTTTAAAACTAGTTAAATTTTAATTATAGGTAAAATAAAATTTTAATTAAATTTAAACTGAATTGAATTAAAAATCTTATATTATTAACATCCTCATTTTGCCACCCGTTCATTCCTAAATTTGAATTTGAAATTAAATTTTTTAATTAAAAAAAAAACATTTTTTTATTTTCTTTTTTTTTAATGTTTCTTTTCTCGACTTTTTTATAAAGGGGGAAGTATTCTTTTGTTATTAAATTTTTATTTTATATAGTTTTATAGATTGTGCACTGAAAATAAATGATTTTGATTTAATATTTGAATAATGTATGGAGAGTACAGGGAAATAACGTTCAAAGTCACATTGTGTATAAGGTCAATTATAAAAAGTTGAGAGAAACAATCAGAGCTTTTTAACACGTTCGCTGCCGACAACCCACCTGGTGGGTCCATCCCCTATTCATAGTCAATGACGAGAGGGCTCACTGTAGACTTGGATATAAGTAAAGTTACATCGTTTTACAGCCTAAACATTTCTCTACAAAATAAAATTAAATTCACTTTCCTATCTCTACTAATAAAGCGGGTAATTAATTTTGAACGCGAACGCTACATTCTATACAATTTTCGTCGGCAGCGAACGTGTTAAAATACTCGTACTTTAAATAACTGTGATCGAGATCCATTCTCACATTGGAGTTTTGATAAATCAAAATTAAAAAATTATTATGTCTACTCCAAAGTTTTTTATTAAAGCATTTTATTTATAAAAAATAGCTACAATTGTTTCGACCCTTGAATTTAGGATAATCTTCAGGCTAAAAGTAAAAAAATTAAAAACAAACAACACTTATTACATTATAAACAATATTTTATAATGTAATCCGTGTTGTTTGTTTTTAATTTTTTGACTATTTTAGCCTGAAGATGACCCTAAATTGAAAGGTCGAAATAATTGTAGCTATTTTTTATAAATAAAATGCTTGAATAAAAAACTTTGGAGTATACATAATAAATTTTTAATTTTGATTTACTCATACTTTACTTATTGCACTTTATTTAAACTAATTGTTATACTACCTATTACAAGCTTTTTACAAAGAGGTAGTAGATAATTAAATAAAAATAGTCTCTCTTCATTTTGTAATCACAAAAAAATATATATTAATTTGGGCCCGCCTTTGAAAAGCTTTGGCTTAATTCCTATCGAGTCTCACTTATTTTACTTTACCTTTTTTTATTTATTTTTTCTGAAATCTGACTAACAAACCCCTTGAAATTCAAAAAATTAGATGTAAGTAAATACCATATAGGTTGCCAAACTTTGAATGTAATTTTCTGGTTTGTAAAAAAAACTCGGATTTTTTGGCAGGTTTTAATGCGTCACTTTATTATATCGCTAACGTTTCTCCCCTCTTTGGGGGCTTTATCAAAGCTGAAAGATAACAACTATTGTTAATAACAATAATAATGATAATATATAACAAAAAAAAAACAAATACAGGCAAAAAATATTTTTGTTATATATTATCATTATTATTGTTATTAACAATAGTTGTTATCTTTCAGCTTTGATAAAGCCCCCAAAGAGGGGAGAAACGTTAGCGATATAATAAAGTGACGCATTAAAACCTGCCAAAAAATCCGAGTTTTTTTTTCAAACCAGAAAATTAAAAAATTAAATTTATATCCCTGTGCGTTTTATTATTAGAAAATCTAAATTAAACTTGGCCTTTATCAAATTGTTTTGTAAAAGGACAATTAGGGACAACTGAAAAAAAAAGGGGCAATAAACGACTAATACAGTATAACATGATATTTCAGTTTGATTAATATGAAAATAATGGTTTAAGGCATTACATGAAATTATGTGTTTTTGCTAGAATTCTAGAAGTAAGATTTATAGTATGCTATGATTGTATGCATTTAAATTGTACATTTAGGTCAACAAAAACGTGTAGTCAAGATATTTAACCGTTTACTTTTGAGTAAACTATACGGTTTCTGATACTACTTATATACTAATGTCGCAAATTGCCTTACTTGTTGGTATGTACTTTGGATTTTTGGAAGTACATTTATATTATACAGTTTTTTGTTTTGCTTAGTTCTTTTAGGTTAACCTGCATCATTAAAGTTTTGGTTTCTAATTTTTTAGTGCTTAATTTTTAGTCCTCAAAACGTAAAATTTTACCTTTAAATACATTTTCTCAAAAACATTTATCCTTGCGTTATTGCAAAAAGTACGTATGTTTTTTTAACCTAAGAAATCCTATTCTAATAACCAGTACCAGGCGTATTTTCAGTTATAGTCCAGTCTTCAGGTCAATAAAAGGGCCTTTACCTGGAAATAATTCAGGGAGGTTTGATTTTAGGTTTATTGGATAGGGTTTAAGGCCGCAAATTAAAAAAAAGAATTTTACGACTTTGAACTCGATTTGTCATTTTTTTTAACGTATTTTTCACAAAATCGGATATTCCAAAATATCTTAGAACAAAAAACGTTCTATATGAAAATGAAGAGGACAAAATTTATAACATTTTTGTTGCATGTAATTTTTTGTACGACTTATAGTTAATTCACGGCACCACCTTAAACATTACACTATACGTTTTTGATTTTTTTTTTCGAAAAAACAAAATTTTTCTTTATGACTCGGTTATGAAGGTTTTTTTTATGCCGATTGATGATGATGATTTTCATTTAAATTTTTTTTTTGTCTTAGGATGCACCGATCTTAAGATATTTTAAAAAATAAGTTTTTTTTTGTGAAAAATATATAAAAACTGACAGTTCCAAATCGAGTTCAACGTCGCAAACTTCTTTTTTTATTTGGGGCCTTAAACCCTACCAAACAAACTAAAAATAATAACTCCCTGAGTTATTTCCAGTTAAAGCCTTCTTTATTGACCTGAAGACTGGACTATAACTGGAAATATTCCGGGTACTGCTAATAACAAAACTACAAAAAAAATACGTAGAAAAAAGTTTGTGATGAATCTTCCACGTTTTGCACGTCCTTGGTTAAAATAACTAAGTAACATAGGACTTTTTATAATAATAACATAGGACGATAAGTCTTAAATCAAATTCAAAATCCCGTTGCTACAGCTTAAATAATTCCTTGGTTGTTGAATAAAAAAACGATTTTTGGGGTCCCTGTTGAAGGGGCTAGCTATATTATTACCCGTTTTTTGGACATATGTCTAAGAAAGGTTTTATCATGTTTTAACTTTTATATTTTAGAATTCTAAAATTAAAGGCATTTTATATAGAATCACCCCTTAAAATATCTGACACAAGAATAACCCTGTTCTTTAGTCAATACCTATTTATTTTTATTTTGTGCACAAGTGGTTTACATAGATATGGATTTAGTGGTCTGTAGGGACCAAAGCATTTCTTTTTCAAAAGGAATTGAAATAAGACACATATAATGCGGTCGAGCAAGTTCCTAAGGCTTCACGGACGTTATGCTGCTGATAAGAAATTCAGGATAAATCTGCTTCTTTATATAAGATACTTCCGAGGATACTTCTTACTAAGAAAAATATTTAGAATTTTTTTTTTCATAGTTTAAGCTTTATAAACACAAGATTTATTGCAAATTTTGAATATTTATTATTATAATAAAGATAAGATAAAACGAAAACTATACAAACAGTACGATAAAACTGATACTAATTTACTCATTTTTTTTTAGGGGAGAAATCATTTTTATAGGCACGTACCAAAAATGAAATAAACGACGTCCCTGACCTAAAATATTAGTTAAAGATACAAGGACGAAAAATGCTGGTTTTAGTGTGATTACAGTTATTGCCATCCAAGCTCGGAGAGCGAGGTTGGCAACCGTAATCGCCCTAAAAATAGTATATTCTAACTAGTATGGAATAGACAATATTCCGCGTAAGCGGAAAGTTTGTCATACTAGCTGGCAGGCGAGTATGACGGTCCCGCGAGAGCGGAATTACTTTTCCATACGTGTTGTAGACTATACTTTTTCTTCGACTGCAAATATGAAACACTGTATGGCTTTAAACTTCGGACAAGGTTTAAGACAATGTTTTTTGTGACTCGACATTGTAAATGCAACAAATCACATATTTTTAAATAAAGAAATTACTGTTATTTAATAATTTTATTAAATCAGTACTTAAAAAATATATATTTAATTTTATCACAAATTTAAAAATTATAATGCAAAAATTGAAGGTTAGGTCAGATTGTTCTGACATATATCAGGTTTAAATATTTAACAATAGATGGAGCAGTTTTAATTTTTTGAACTAAATTGATAAGAAACTGGTCAAATATTAAGAAAAAATAATAAACTTTATGTAATTTTAACGCAAAACTTTAAATTGCATTAAATTATTCAATATTTCATGGTAAAATATATATTATTTTGCTAATTTTGCTACAGTTTTCTTTACTTTTATAAACAAGAGATGGCACTACATGTGCTCATTCATACCGTATTTAGAGCTAGAATGGATTCATTCTGTGTTTAAAAAGTGTGTGTATTTGCTTACATTCTAAAGCAGTTGTAGTAAAACAGTTTTCTTTCGTGTTACACGGTGTATCATACACTAATTTTTTATTTGATTATGATATACATATTTATAAATACTGTCAACATTTTATGAACTGGCCTCTCGCTGGAATTTTTGGAATGCAAGATCGCCTATAGATTACAAATTTTACCTCTTCTTTTCCCTGCGCCTCACGTTCCAGGTGTCAGTTAGTAAAATGTAGACATTACATTTGTATTTTTGACAACAAAATTGAGGCTGGAATTCAAATATTAACAGTTTCAATACCAATCAACCAATTAACGTTGACTATTTTACTTTTGAGGCTTATGCAGGAAAATTAATTTTTCTACGACTGTCTTAGAATGTTACTCAAATAGCACAAAAAAACTCTCGGTATATAAAACAATAATGAAATTGTTTGGAAAGGATAGCAAATATGGAAAATCAGTGGAAATGGAGGCAGTCTTTTGGGATGTTTTTTGAGAAGATTAGCCATTAGAAGTGAAGAGTATCCATCAAAATTTATTGTGTTATAACTGTCTAATATAGTGTAAAATACCTATAAAAATAGGTCCTAGAACGACAATAAACCATTACAATTACAATATAGCACATTCCAAAAGCGGATGATGGTATATGAAAACTTTTACGGTATATAGCACATTCCGTAAGCGGATGATGGTATTTGACACATACCGTAAGGGTTTTATTTTTAGCTAAATAATACACTAATACATAATTTACTATAAAATATTAAATTTTTAGATAAAAATTGAAGTATTGGATGTAATTTTTTGTTTTTTAGAAAGTGTAGATCTACACTTGTTACCGAATGAAACTGTCCAAACCAATATTGGTAATATTGCAATATCACTCTGTACGATGATCAGAAAATAGATTAATGGAATAATAAATTGTTAAAGAATATACCCTCTCCGTTTATATGTTTATATGACAGATGACCTTAAAAACAATTGAAAATTATTTCTATTCCTAATTTTAACGCAATGGCGGTCTTAAAACTTTGTGTTCGCCTTGCCGAAACTACTTCTTTTTTGGACCTTTTTGACACCCGAACAACTTTATTTTCAACTGTTTGGGGCGTTAAAGCAAATTTAGATAATGTGGTATTTTCCTACGTAGACGTACATACACATAAACTTAACACAATTTGGTTATTACACATTGTTTAAGCCACGATTTCCCCTTGCCGGAAATGAGCCATAATTTAATCCGGTTATGGTTTATTTGTCAAATTAACAGTAATACAAACAAACCGTGAAGATATGTAATGCTTTGCATTCTATAGTATACACACTGAATAAAATATTGCGTTTCCTCTCGATATAGTTCCCAGCTTATGAGTTCGCTCTCCAGCTCAAAGAAATCATATTTATTTATTACATTGGCACTTAGTGCTACTAAGAGTGCCGATGTATTGATATCTTCGCCAAAAAGTCAAAATCTTTGACGACGTTTTTTCACATTTCTCGACGTTTTAGACCATTCTGAGTCGAAATCAGTAAAAAAAAATTTTGGGTCCGTCCGTCTGTCTGTCTGTCTGTCTGTCTGTCTGTCTGTCTGTCTGTCTGGGTGTAAACTCTCTAACCCCATTTCTACATAAAATATCGACTTGCGGTTTTTTGCATATTGTTTCTTATCGTATTCCGAAGAGCTGATTATATTTTGGGGGTAAACAATTGGGGGCAAGGGGGTAAAAATAGGGTAAAACTGCTATTTTTAGCGTTTTTTGTTTATAATTAAGGCAATTATTATTGTATTTGGTTAATTTAGCACTTATATAAAATATAATTTTAAATTGGTTAAAAAATGTTATAAACAACGTTTTCCTAAAACGCTTTGTTTCGAGATATTGGCGTTTAAAGCAGTAAAAGGTTTTTTTAGCATATCTCACATATTTATAACCCGATTTCAAAAAAATATATTTTAAATAAAAGCTCTTTTTAAGCCCTATAAAAAATGTTATATAAAGTTTTTTGCTAGAATATAATGTTTTAAAGATACAGCATTCAAAACTCCAAACAAAACACCTAGTTTGAATCCAAACTAGATGGCTCTAGTGTACAATAGTGCAGATGTTTTGACAGGGTGCTTGCAACGTTTCATCTAGTTTATTTGATTATTTATTTATTTATTTATTTATTTATATATGTCCATTTGATTTTAACGACAGATAGATTACTTTCTTATAAATATTTTTGGTTATTAACCGACAAACGTGCAGTATATATTTTTATAGACTGTCAATTCTTACTTATTTAACTCTGCTTAACTTGCTAAAGGTTCATAAAATGGTTTAGGTCCGTGGCATTTTGAATGCACTACTGTACACCCTAAATTGTGGCGATTTGCCTTTTGGGAACAAGTGAACAGATAACAGTGACCACATCAATAGATGGCACCATACTTTTATATCTATCTAGCGTTTTATTTCAATATTAACAACATACAGGATACACAGTGCTGATAATTCCGAAAAAGGATGAAATGGTACTATTCACTGTTTCGTGTCCATTTGATTTTAACGACAGATAGACAACGTTCTTAAAAAATATTTGTTAAAAAAAAATTGATCTGGGGTATTTTTTGAGCAATTTGTAAATTTTAAACCATTGTATAATACTCTTTGGGTATTATGCGTAGCACAAGTACTGTGAGGAGTTTAATAGGTTTAGTGTTTAGGCGGTTTTGTCGAATTTTGAATTTAATTAAATAGCTCTTCCAGAAATTACATGTACTGTGGAAGGTTTAAGGGGCTTTGTTTAATATTTAATAGTTTATGTGAGTTCGCATGGAATAAAATGGACCATTTTATCGTTTTTTAGACAAATAAAATATACAGGGTGTTTACTAAGGTGAAACTTCTTTTTTAATTGTGTATAGAAGTCATTTAAATAAACAATATTTTCAAATATTTTTTTCAAAAAACTGAAAAATAAGAAACTTGCATTAATTTATTACAATACGGTCCTGCCTAACTTGTATATAAAGGTTTTTTTCACAGTTTTCAATGTAGAATCACGCAGTATTGAAATTTTTATTGATGTATTTCTTAGTTCCTATTTTTTCTCCTCAAAACGTGAAATTTTTTCTTCAACTGAAATTATCTGGAGAACGGTGTTACATAAGGAGTACCTTTTTTGAAGTATTTTTTACTAATGAATAATATTTTATTGAGAAAATGTCAAAAAATCTACAGATAAAAAAGTTTAGGGCAGAAAAGTTACATCCACCCCCCATTTTGCACGTGCCTGGTTAAAATATCCAAATAAAAATTACATAAAATGAAAGCCTTTAAGGCACGTGAAAAAAATAGTTACTGTGGCTTATAGGGTTCCAGAGATATTAAAAACTACTTTTTAGATGTACCCTTAAGAGGGTCATAGCTTCCTTAGGGCTCATTTTCAGACCACACTTTATAGGAAAATGTTGTTTATTTTAATGATCTATA
The DNA here is from genome assembly GCA_958510825.1 of Brachypterus glaber. NCBI lineage: Eukaryota > Metazoa > Arthropoda > Insecta > Coleoptera > Kateretidae > Brachypterus > Brachypterus glaber. The sequence goes on along the minus strand of CAUEHQ010000858.1, from coordinate 4,236 downwards.
CACAGTTAAAAAAGAAGTATCAACTTCAGAAACACCCTGTATAAATGATATTTAAAAATAAATAGTAACTAAATATTACTTACTATTATTATTATTATTTATTTTTTTTTATTTTCGAGTATACAGATATTATTTTTAAATTCAATTCAGGTTTTATTAAATAACATTTGTCTTTTTTTTTATTATTTATTAATTTTTGTTATTTTTGTGCGTGTTCAGTGTAATTATTTACAATTTTGGCGAAGGCGCACCTGATTACGTGACAGTAATTTGTTATACATTGTAATCCACGAATATGCCGATTCTTTATAAAAAAATATTCAGGTATTCAGGAACTTTTTTTTTGTAGAATCTTACACTGAAAATCAGTTGAATTGTGTAAATATGTAGAATAATTATTATTTGGTTTGGACTTTCTATACATGTAATTTTTCTGTAGATACTGTACACGGTTCACCTGGGCGATTTTAAATAAAAATTTCGTGGACCCCTACAATTTTTGGACTAAAACATACCTGATGACATAAGAAATCAATTTTCATTTGAAAGAAAATCGTAAAAGATACACTTTTTTAGAAAGATAAAAAAACGTTTTTTTTGAGTAATAGGGTGTGTCAAAAAATTCCGATTTTCGAAATCGAAAACGCTCTCTAGCTCAAAAGTTACTCCTAAGTAAAAAACGGTGGCCACTCAAAAATGAGCCAAATCGATTAATGTTTAGAGGCAGCTCAAAACACTCAAACTTTGAAAAATATCGGTACCTGTTTTTCGGATAAAAAGTGATTGTATATAAAATTAAGGAAATTTTGGAGGGTTTCTTTGATAATATTTAGAAACAATACTAATTGTGAGAAACTAAAAAAATTATATCCCCCTCCCCTTAAGTTAGAACATAAAAAAACGCTAATTATTTGAAGATTTCGCGATTTTTTTTTTAATTAGGGCATATTTAAAAGGACATAACTTCCTTAGGAATGATTTTTTGACCAAGGTGCATATAAATTTTTTCTATGTTTTTAATGTTAAATAACCACCTATTACTAAAATATTTGTTTTTGGCTTTATATTTTTTATTATTTTTATTTTTGGTTCTTCATGCGTAAAAATTTACCTTTAAATGCATTTATCTTTAAAACGGTTAAACCTGCGATTTTAAACCACAGAAACTTTTTTGTGAATTTTTACATAAAAAAGTATATTCCAACCAGAAAAAATAAACAAATGTACACCGAAAAAAGTTTTAGGCAAAAAACAGAAAATCCACCGTGTTTCGAATCGAAATTAATTTTTTTTTACTCAACTTGCGGAAAAGAATTATGTCTTCTGTATAGTCATGTAGGTTAACATGTATATATTCTTATATACCAATATATAATTTTGCAGTTTTTTTATTTAAAAGTATTTTTTATGCACTTTTAAAAACTTGCAAAAATAAAATTTTCGCGAAATTTTCAAATAATTGCCGATTTTTTCATGTTCTCACTTAAGGGGAGGGGGGATATAATTTTTTTAGTTCTTACATTTAGTATTGTTTCTAAATATTACCAAAGAATCCTCCAACATTTCCTCAATTTTTATCGGTATCAGTTTTTATCCGAAAAACAGGTACCGATTTTTTTTTAAGTTTGAGTGCTTTGAGCTACCTCTAAACATTAATCGATTTGGCTCATTTCTGAGTGGCCACTATTTTTTTCAAAGGGGAAACTTTTAAGCCAGAGAGCGTTTTTGATTTTGACTTTTTTGACATACCCTATAACTCAAAAAAACGTTTTTTATCTGTCTAAAAAAGTGTATCTTTTACGATTTTCTTTCAAATGGGAATTGATTTCTTATATCATCAGGTATGTTTTAGTCCAAAAAATGTAGGGGTCCACGAAATTTTTATTTAAAATGGCCCAGGTGAACCGTGTGTACTATAATGTTCCTGTAGGTACTGCCAGTATAGGTAATATTGCATTTTCTGTCTATCTTCTTGTGAGTTTTTCTAGTGCAGGTTATAACAAACTCTAAAATTCTATTATTCGTATTCGTACTTTTCCCTTGCATCCAAATCTAACAATTTTGCTAGGTTAGTAATTAAGGGTTCAGGGGACAAACCCCAGTACAAAAAAACTGACATTGAGGCAAATGCTTTTCAATCTTTTTCAATGTATGGATGAAACTAGGTGATGGCAACGGACGCGTGTTTGTTGGACTACTGGGGGTTTTCCCCGATACCGCGCATTTTCAAATAAATTTTTCTTACGACCTAGTTAGGGCTTATTTTCCGCCCATTGCCATGACAGAGGTCAAAAAGTGACAGAGCTGATTTTACATATCTGCTGTCAGAAAACAAGTGAGTGTCAAACACAAAACGTCAAATTATTAAAATTAATTTTAAGAAAATTTTTGCGTTTTTCAGATGTTTAGGTGTAAGGTCGTAGGAAAAATAGTATATACACCTCGACGCAAATCTATTTCTGTGCACTTCGATTGCTTCTAAAAAGTAGGTTCGCGTACTAGGTACGTAATATACTATTAGAGTGAATAACGGGGTTTTGCACGAACGATGATAGCTGATTCGGAAAGTACACTTCAACAAACACAGGATGGCATTATCAACCTGTTTTCGTGCAAAAATGTACTACCGGTTTTTTCCCCTGTACTCTTCAATTATAAGTATAACTATTCAGAATTATGTTTTTTTTTAGTTTTATTCTGCATCAAAAGATTTACTATAGAGTGGTGAAAAACTTGTGGAATATTTTTAAAACATTTGAAAGTCGGCAATTATTCAAATGTTTTATTGTGCACATTTGGAATGCAGTCTGCAAACTTCTACTAGTCCGGACAACTTGCCAAATTACATGAACTAAAGACCCTGCCAAGGGTCTTGAATTCCATAAATTTCAATATTTTAATTCAGATTTAAGGCTTTTACGGTTAGACGTATTATTAGAAATAGTAGTTTCGAGTTTTAACCGTGTTGATGGATTATTACTATCCAACGTTTCGTCTCTTAATCCTAGAGACATCTTCAGGGATACTGATGACTCGTGGCTAGCCGAAACTGCCCATGAGACCGGACACAAAATCAATATGTCAGAAGCGAAACAACTCGTTTGTGAGCCAAGGAAATTACCAAGAAAAATAAGGGAAAGCATAGAGATTTATAAAACCCGCACAATATGAATCGAGACACGGGGTTTAAGTTACCAGTAGTGTGGAAATCAGTGATCAGTAACGGATCACGAGTATTCAGGTAATAGAGATACGCAAGCCAGGAGTCATCAGTATTCCTGAAGATGTCTCTAGGATTAAGAGATGAAACTTCGGATAGTAATAATCCATCAGCACGGTTAAAACTCTAAATTACTAGTTCTATAAATTTCAATATTTTATTATGAAATTGTTCTTCAGAGTGGGCAAAAAAACGAAACAGGGCTATATCTCAAGACCCGCACAAAATATCAAAAATTCTAAAACAGAGGTTAATTTGACTTATCGAGGCCGACACTCAAATATGATATCAGTAAGATTCTAAACCTTACCCCCTCACACAATTTAAAGAACTTAAATAATGCTTTTTTGTGGTTCTAGAAAAAGTTAAACCATTTAATCCCTTATTAAGGGAGAGCAAGTTTTAATATTTAAAATTGCTTGTAGTTTTGGTGTTGACAAAATACAAAAATTAATTAAAAAATACTATTTTAGGTATCACCAGGTAATGTAAAATTTAATTTTAAGAGCACAATATGAATAAAAAATCTTACTTTATGACAATTTTAAACAAACTTTCACGTTTTGGGAACATTTTCTTATTGATAACTCGGGGGGCTAGTGGACTGATTTGGGAGGTGCTAGTTTTGAAGACTTTTCGTGCAAAGATCTTCTTTAGCTGATTGGAGCTCTCATGCTACACGGTTCGCAAAAAAGGTCAAATAAAATAAAAAATTGCCCAAGAACTTTGAAAATAAAATTTGATTCCTGGCCCTTTCCTTAAATAAAAAAAGCAAAAATTAAAAAATTTCAACGTCAAAATTTTTTTTTATCGCACTTTTTTGTTTTGAGTATTATAGAATAGATACACGCTGATTTATAATTTTCCCAATTCACCAATATTCGCTACAGTTTACTTTTTTCTGCTTAAACTTTTTACCTGTAACTCAAAAATTAAATTTTAAATAATATCTAACAAATAGGACCCCCTTGGGGGGCCTTAAAGAGGACGAAAGCCTAAATTTTTAAATTTTCCTG